>JBAJNP010005395.1:0-29252 GCA_036877545.1 Yasuhikotakia modesta
CTCTGACCGGTCCTTAGAAGTGCCATCCTCACTATACATTAAACAGACAATCCTTCTGAGCATGACGGCTGAAGTCTGGTACACTGGCTTTGAACTAAAATGGAAGGATTTGCGTTTACAGGCACCAGAACAACATATCTGAGTTTTCCTACTAAAGATGTGTTGCCAAAATAGCTGAGGGAGAGATAGTGATTCTGTCGTGTTTTAGCAGGAAGACAAAAACAGTCGGTGTGAATTAAACAGGGACGAAAATGAACAAGTCATGTCATTATTCTTGAAAATCAAAAAAAGTCTGTGCAAGTTTATAAGAAGATGTGAGCCAAGCTTGCAACAAGTATAAACATGGTTGTGCCACATTGTTTTTGGTGCGGTGAGTTGCTGGCTGCCAAGAGCATAAATTCAACACTGAATTAAATTAAAGCTAAAAACTTTTGCCTCTCTGGTGCCATTTCTGTATAAAACATAAAATCACAGGTGACTTTACAGACCTTTACAGAGTACAAAACTGACTCCAAAAACGCTGATGTTTGGAGCTCTGGTGAGACGTGACATTGACTTCAGGAAATAAATGAGGCCACGCAGGCGGCATTTCTGCTGATGGGGTTTGGTATGGGAATTAAAATGTGATGGTGGGGTTATTGTAGCCCCACGACTGCATCGGCAGCTGTTGCCATGCCTGTAATTCCAGCAGACAGCTCACCCTGTTCAATCACTCCCATAATCCTCGGTAAGTCTGTCTGTGGCCTGCTTTTGCATAAATAAATCCTATGGATCTCCCCCCAACTGTTTTAGGTGGGACGTCCATGAATCGGATTGTTTGCTCTTGTTTGGTCTTTATCCACTGACAACAACAAGATTTGGCTCGATGGATAACAAATAGATGTTTATCCTTTAGATGTTAATGAAAAATTATAAACATGTCAGTATGTAAAAGGCATCCATGCCTAACAATACATCTAATAAACTGTTTTCATCTGTCTTATCGTAAGTCTGTCGTATGTCTCCTTAAGTCAGTACATATTAACAAACATAATGCATAATTCAAAACAATGTTCTTACACGTGACCCACTTTTTAAACATCATATTTCATTAAAACTGGGCAACGGCTGCTGAAAATTCATCTTTGCGATCAGATTTATAATCACATTAAAAGTATATTTTAAAAAAATGTTTATTTAAATAACAATAACATTTCACAGCATTACAGTCTTTACTGTAGTTTCATCAAATAAACGCAGCCCTGCTGATCACCCAAACTTCTGGTTTTTTTGAAAACTCTCGCTACGTTTTCCTAAAATAACGTCGTATCGTTTGTTATCTAACACATGGACGTGACAAGAAACGCGTGTTTCCTGTCACGTGTTCGTCTCTTACCGCGCAGCACTACGTTTCCCAGACAAACCCGCGCCGCGGCGGTTCGCGCACGCGCAGTGACCCAAAGCCGAAGCCTAAAGCGATGACATCACCACGGCTGCGGCGCCGTATTGTTGTAAAGGGGAGTGAGACTTAAGACGAGCACGGAGGGTCTGCGGGCAACATGGGGCTGTTTACGAGGTAAGTTTTCCTCTTATCTGCCCCTGACAGCCGTAAGACACGGTAAAAATCAAACCCGCGCGCATTAAAGCCATTAAAGACCCGGGAAGCGATTTGGGATTGGGTGGGTCGGATCCATTGAAAATCGTGGATTCGTGGAGGAGTTTCTGGCAAAACATGGAAAAGCATTTGTTGGTGGTTTAATCGCACGCTTGTTGCATTAGACAGATCGGTCCACTAGTTACTGTACCATTAAAACTAACCAGTAACTTTGTGTTTCTGACAGTATCTGTCACTGTTTGAGACGTGCTGTGTGTTACAGGCCTGGAAAGACTCAAATAAGTTAAACATCAACCAGTTTTTCATGCAACGCTGGTCAATAAGGAAAAAGTGCCTTTTTGCTGTTTGTTGTGTTTTGGTGATGTTGTGAGAGCAGATAAAGCAATACTTACATGCTTGTTTTGCCCAGCAGAAATATGCAAATGCACAATACTGTGATAACTGAGAACAAAGAAAACGAAAGAAGTTTGGCAGTATTTTAATACTTTCCTTGGCTGGTTGTTGAAGGTTTGCTGTTGAAATGCACACTGGTGAAACTGGCACGTCTTACTGGGGTGGTGGTATAGGAATGAAATGTGTACAGTGTTGGTAAGGCTGCATAAGAGAGAGATTGTAATTTTGTGGCTTGTATCTGTTACCTGTGATGCTGCCTGTGTGTTACAGTAATTTTAATAAAAGTTTTTTAGTTATAATTGTTTTTTAAAGCTGATAGTCTTTATGTTTATGTGTAGAATGTGACTCTTTTGGCCCGCAGGGGTGTTCGGGTCCAATACGGCTCTCTTCCCCTTCCTCAATAGCTCTGGTCTCTTAGCAGAAAATTATGGATGATGTCTGTCCTATAACTGAAGCCTATTGGCTGTTAAAGAAAAGGGACAAACGTTTCCAATATGTCCAACGCCAACATCCTGTTTGAACAGGAAATGAGTCGAGCCAGGAAAGAAAACCTCATGGGATCTTTGACATTACACACCACACCTTTATAAAAGACATCATCAACTCTGTAGATCTGTGAGAGCTGTTCCTACATTTGCAGTTGTCCTGATAGAGCCTCATGTCTACTGTTTGTAATGTCTGCACGCAACACACGTCACAATTCATAATGATCGCAGTAACAAGCGTTTATAGCTTCTTACATGAACGCTCTCATGCACTGACTTGTAGCAACATCGTAAGCATTAATGCGAGTCTCTGATCCGAACAAAATTGCTGCTCGCTCATGGGTGCAATGCAGGTTTCTACGCATTAAAAATCATTGCCGCATTCTTGCATACCTCATCCGTGGCTGTTAGGCCTTTTAATGTGTTGGACTGAGCTGTGTTCAGCGTCTCTGCTTTAGTCACACTTCCAGAACTTAACATGCTGGGAGATAAGTCAGATCCCTGCAGCGTTGCTCAGAGTTCCTGCCTGCAGCTCTGGGAATCGTCTCAGTCTGTCTTTAACAAACTGAAGGGTTTGGTGTGTGTGTGTGTGTCGGTGTGTGTGTCGGTGTGTGTGTGTCGGTGTGTGTGTGTCGGTGTGTGTGTGTCGGTGTGTGTGTGTCGGTCGGTGTGTGTCGGTCGGTGTGTGTCGGTCGGTGTGTGTCGGTCGGTGTGTGTCGGTCGGTGTGTGTCGGTCGGTGTGTGTGTCGGTGTGTGTGTGTGTTGGTGTGGACCTAGCAGAGAGCTGATAGTTTATCGTAAGGGTGTGGACTATGCGCGGCTGTGCAGGGTTTATGTTTGGCCTGGTTGTTTAGGTCGGTGGTGGTTCTGACAGACACATGAGGGAGACGGCTTTCGTTACAGAGGTGGGGTCATGTTGACACATTTATCTCAGTGCCAAGATATGAAAGCGGGACTTTTTTCCGAGTGCAGACGATACCAGACGGAAACCTTCACCCCCTCAGGCTCCTGCTGATGAGTTAATCTGGTTTTATTTCTAATGAGTTATTTTAAGTGTTGTTTACGCAGAGTTTTTGTTCCTCATGCCTGTGATGTGATGAAATCTGCTGGAAATTGGAAAAATGTGTTTTATTTGTGCTTTTGTGGTAATTGCAGCAAACTTTTTCCATGCATCCAAATTTCGTAAGAGAAGTCTGCGTTGTGATTACATAAACATTTGCTCATGTTACTCTGATAAGATAAGAGTTTTGTAAAGTAACATCAAAAACAGGCCCGTGACAACCGTGCTTTGTATCCATAGCAGCAGCTGTTTAAGTGTGTCTTTATTTTTCAGCAGTATTTGCTGAACACCATTTTCCCGCTGAAGTTAATGATTGTTATGAGATTGTTTAATTGCTGTAGTACAGTAATGAGAATCATTACTGGAGTTAGAAAATGATGAAAAATAAATTGTCTAGCTGCACCTGTGCAGAACCGTGTAGAAAATCATTTTTATTAAATAATATCACGCAAAATATCATGTTCTGGAAAAGTTTTCTTTGTTCTGAATTGAATGTCTTGTTTTAAGCTATAATTTGAGGACATGCATGATGACGATCAAATTCGGTTTTTATATGTGCAGCTTGTTTCGCTTTCAGTTGGTACCTCCAGTGTAGCTGTTTTATTTGGTCATTTTCTCCTGGATAATGTTCAGACAGACATCAGACTGTGCACCTCAGATTAGCGGCACGTGACCCTCTGCGCTAGCAGAAGTACAAATATTATCAAATCCCTGATCTGATTTTTGTAAAAGTTTCTGTGCTATTGTTGCCCCAACACACGGTTTCTGTTGCAACACACAGCTGACAAAAGAAGCAGAGTAACATTCCTTAATGCAAATGAAGTAAATGTGTGATAAATGTGTTTTTCTTCTGATGTTCTGTTTGACTGGTTCTTATAAAGGTTCTGTGCTGGTTAAAGGAACAGTTCTCTCCAACATAAAAATTCTTCTATCATTGACTTTATTCTTCTCAGAAACACAACAGAAGATATTTTGATGAGTGTTTCATTGGTTTAGTGTCTATACAATGGAAGTCTAGGGGTGCCACTGTTGTTTGGTTACCAACGTACTTTAAAATATGTTTGTTCCTCAGAGGGGAAAAGTGACACAGGTTTGAAATAAGCTGAGCATGTGATGAGATCATTGTTATGTTTGGATGAACTTCAGGTAGTTGCTCAAGGCTGCAGTGATAGTAGCTTTTTCATCATTTCTCATCAAGATTAAAAGTCAGGTGGGGCACACCTTAGCTGACAGGAAATGTTTTCAGAACGTTGGCTAGCGTTCCTTAAGTTTAATAGTTCTGTCAAAGTTATCAGAACGTTCCTGCAGTAATGTTGGTTCAACTTTATCACTACATGATTAGATGTTATTCTTATGTTGTTGAATGTTTTAAAGCGTTACCAAAATGGTTGAAAAACGTTCTTATAACCCAGCAATGTAGTTAAATACAGCATCTAAAAACTGGACGTTTTAAATGTTCCTAGAACATTCAAAGTAACATTTTTACCATTTCTGTTACTAAATGGAAATGTTTAGGAAACATTCTTACAACCTAAAATTGGTAGCTGGGACTGTGGTCTAAACCCAAACCATGTGTCCCAGGAGCCCGTTTTGGAAGCGCTTGCACATGGTTTGGGGTTTAATCAAAGCGAAGTGATGGACTCAGCAGATGGCGGCTGGTGGCTGTTGTCCTTTGACTCCAGATGAGACGTTTTCTGAACGTGCCACAACCTTGAACTTTCCTCACACCAGAAACTCAGACACACACTGTTATTAAAACAAAGACTTAAAGAATATTGTGTTGGAGGACTGAGGCTGCTCCAGCTAGCTTAGCAGAAGAAAACGTCTGTGGCCTTGACAGTGCTAATAAAAGATGTGGCTTGAGATTAGTGGAAACCCAGCTTACAGGGAACATTGTCAGAACATTGGTTAACGTTCTTTTAAAGTTGTCTTATATATTTTGTTAGTTATGTTAGTAGAATGTTTTTTTATGTAATTTATCAAAGATGTTATTCCTAAGATGCTGGTGGAACATTTTTACAATGTTACAGAGCTTGAAAAAAAATTGACAAAAATGTTGTGTTCTTATAACCAAGAATACCATTAATTCCACGTCTAGGATAACTGGATATTTTGAATGTTGCTAGAACAAGTACTATTTTTAACAGTTTTGTTACTTAATGGAAATGTTAGGAAAATGTTCCTGCTATGTAAAATTGTTAGCAGGGAACGCACACCCCCAGCTAGACCACTGAGGCAGAAAACACAGTCAGCTCTGTAATTGGGTCTGGGTTGGTGCCGGCACATGCGGTGGCTGTTTTTAAACGGTAGCCAGTGGCAGTATAATTCTCGGGGGGAATTTTATTGCCCTTTCGGTTACCGGGGTGAGCCAGTATGTTGCTTTGGTTTGGCAACTACTGGAGGCCCTTTGGGGCGCATATTAGACACTAATGGGGGGGAAAACTGACTACATTATCCTGCGGCGAGGAAGAAAGGGCGCAGAGCTCTCAGCTGCCTCCTGTAGACGACAGACAAAAGAATGACAGTTTGTGTCACCAATCTTGCCAGTTTTTCTTTCCAGCGGTCTTTATTTACTTCTTACAATATTAAAGAAATAGTTTAACCTAACATGGAATTCACGCTTTTTTATTTAAAGTTCTTTATTAGATTTTCTGCACATCCAATCTACAAATAACAACAGACTTTATGAGAGCAACATTATCCAAGCTGTTAATTGTGTTTGTTTACTTCCTGCAGTATTTATTGCGGTAGGTTTGTGGAATGTCTGGTCTTGTGTTGGATTCATTTTTTTATTGTTAACTTCCACAGATTATCTGATGTAACCGCAGCGGTAAAACGGTTACATTGTGGTTTTCGACACCGGCTCTGCTAGCTGTCATACGCAGCGTATGTTTAGCGTGAGTAAATCACAGGCTGTTTCTGAAGGGCGAAGTTGTGAGTGTTCACACCTTGGGTTCATCTGCCTGCGACACGCCTGTAATGAAAGAAATCTGTCCCAAACTATATTGTGTCTCAGACAGTTGACCCAACTTTTGACCCACAGCTAAGGAAAGTTTTTATTTCTCACAGGTTGCTCTTTCAAAGCTCAGGAGATTCCTGGAAGACCTCAGTTGTGTTCAAAATATCAGCTTCGTCTCTAATGTATCTTCTAAAGCTGCGTAGGAGAAAAAAATGGAAACAAATGAAACAATTGTTAAAATAGATTGAGTATAAAGATGTCAAGTTAGTGCAGATTGTAGCTAAAATAACTGGATAAATGTGATGAAGTTTGAATTCATATTAAACTCTTCTGTGATACTGACTTTTGATCACAGACTGAGCTCAGCCTGAGACACTGGTGAGATCTTTGGTGAAACTAACTGAATCTGAATGTTTCTGAATGCTTAGTGCTGTTTAAGATTTTGTCATTTATAAACTTTGCAGTAAATGTAGTTTTTATGAGAGAGTTTATAAAGAGTTTCAGAGCTTACAGGCTGCTGTAATGATCTCTGTCATATCTGTTAGAAAATGAATGAGTCTGTTTGGACAGAAACAGGATATCCTGTCCTTTATGGTCACGCAGAAGGTTTCTGCTGCGTAATGAGAGGGTGTGTGTTGATACGACTCTTGTGAGATGAGATGAGTGATTTTTGCTGCTCTTTTGAAACGCAGCCTTCAGACTGTGAGGTAACTTTCCATCGGCTGTGTGCTCAGTTTGGGGAATTGTTCACGGCAGGTTTTCTTAAGAGGATTTCAGTCAAAGGGAAAGTTGTTATTTCTGCACTTTGTCACAGTGTTTAGAAAAGAGCATGGGAGATCGTTCCGGCAAAATCCGGGTAAAGGTCAGAGGTGGGTGATGAAATAGCCCTTTGCAGTTAATCTGTGCTCACGCTGTGAACGGTTACCCATAAGCCCCAGTGTTGTGGGCGTCCTGTCATCGCACCCACTTCCGGTCGTACCGTTTTGATCCGAAGTGTCGGTTACACACGTTATGCCCGGTGAACCAGATAGAGTTTGCTGTCGTTTTCATTCATTGCTGTCTATTATAAAGCTTTGCAGGTTGAGGATTTTCCCTTGAGTCACTCTGTCAGAGTTCAGATATGTTGTGGTTTAATTAAAGGAAGGTGCAGTTTTCTTTACAGTAGACCAAAAAGAATGTCTACCCATGTGATTTAATAATAGCAGCGTTGGGTTCAGGCAGTCATTGTGGTATGGTGCTGTGGTGTAGCGGTAAAGCCTGGGGCACCAACCGGAAGCTTAATTGTTTGAGTCCCAGAGGAACTCTTGAGCGCCCAGCTAACTGAGAACGTTCTCATGCTAATGCTATCATAAAAGTTCAACAAAATGAATAGCATTGATACAATAACATAGCAGACATTGTGATGAACTTCACACAACATGCCAAGATATTGCAGCTTTCTGATGTTGTGTAAGAAAATGTTCAGATGAACACAGACTGTATCCTGGAATGGTATCTGTTGTTGTTCTGCCCTGAAGAAAATCAATTCAGCCTCCCCACTTTTGCAACGGAGCAAAGTGCACCATCAGTAAGTGTTGTTGACAGACGCTCATCACCATTAGCAGAACTCACTTCCTGTGAGCGACACTAGCGTGACCTCTGACCCGTGTGAAGCACAGCGGAGGAAGACGCTGTATGCACTCAGGTTCTTGTGTTTTGGACAGACTGGAAATTTGATCTGCTTGAGGAAACGAAGGCTTTCATCATTGCTTCCAAATGTTGTCGGCTATTCTCAGGAAACATTATGGGATTATAGGAAACCGGCAACTCAAAGGCCGCTGCTCAGTGGATTCCAACAGCTGATTGGTCGATGAGTCGATCTGTGATGTCACCTGCTAGTGATTGATCACTGACTGCAGTGATATGGGCTGATGGTAACTGAGTGATCAATGTTGGGATTAGATCTCTTTCTGTGTGTGTCTGATACCCAGCTAACAACTTAATAATCTTCATATTATATATAATGTGACAAAGACGTTCTACTAACTTTACTGCATGAGCGTTTTGGATAATTAAGACGTTTTAAACAACATTAACCAACGTTTTGAGAACATTCTCTGTTAGCTGGGTATGTGTTGTAATATTTTGACACTGTTAACTGATGAGACAGTTTGTACATGCAAAACTGCAAAGAGCCAAAAACTTGGAATCTGCCATGTTTTAAAACCTATTAGAAAAACATTCATGTTGTTTTTAGAGTCTATATAAAAACTCCTGAGGTATGTATAGACTGTTTCTCCAGAAAAAAAACAACCATAATAAGCTGGTGTTTCCTGCCCGGGCCAGAGAAGTAAAAAGCAATGGAAATAATCTCCAACATATTGGGCTGAGAGACATTATGTGACAGCTGTTTGGTTTTATAATCATTCTCTTCAGCTGGTTTTTAAGCTGTATTTCGTAAACGGGCATTTATAGACAGAAGGCACTCACAGACAGAATTATGATAATTCTGAATAAAATCTTACATAAGCTTCTTCAACTTGTGTTCTGTCTTTACTACACCCACTTTAACAAAGCAAGCCTTACTCGGAGACAGACATAAAGTAAACATCATTGTTTGGACGGATTAGTTCATTGCTGGTATTTAAACCATCATAATATGTTTATAGAGTGCTCAGTTAACAATGATGCTTCAGTGTGCAATTGCTGTACTGCAGAACAGGGATCTGTGGGTGGAGTCAAACTCAGCTTCCCTCTGGTTTGGCTCCTATTGGATGGTGCAGAAAGGAGGCATGGTCCCGTGGGACGAGGGTGGTCCCACTCTGACTGGGAACATCTGCCTGACTGCCTGCGTTCGATGCATTTACTCAGAGCTCTGAGATTTTGAGCTTGGAGTCGGATATTGTGATATACTGAGGGCTTGTGCTGTATTTCCTGCAGTCAGTGTTTCGAAGCTGCAGTCTGTATGTTTTCAGCTGAGAGGTTTTCATTGGCTGTTTTTGATTTGATGCTGAGAGATGGGAGAGCTATCGTGGGCTGTGTGTTTCCCAAACCGTGTCGTTCAGGACTCGCTGCCTGGATCTCGCACAGGATGTTTCTGAGAGGTGAGAACACTGCGTTTATTTTATCGCTTGCGTGTTTCTCAGCTGGGTTTGTTTTTCAGACAGGAGGGGTTGTGTGTGATGTTGTGAGGTACTGAAATCATTTCTGCAGAAAACGGCACCTTGAGGTTGATGCTTGTTTTTTGTTTAACCCTGACTGAACTGTGTGTGTGTGTGTGTGTGTGTGTGTGTGTGTGTGTGTGTGAATTTTTGTGTCTCATGCCTACAGCTAAGTGACTCAGATGAAGTTTTGACCTCAACTGAAGAACTATTTTGAATGGAATGAGACAGGTGTGCATTTCTCCTGTGGGTGTGTTAGAAGACTCGGTCACACACATAATACATAAACAAAACGTAGACCATTTATCTGAGACGTTCTTGAGTGATTTATGAGTGTTTTACGGTGTGTGTGTGTGTGTGTGTGTGTACACTCACATACTGTTCTAACACCCGCCGGGTCTGTAAGGAATTTTTACAGTAATAATATCTTTGCTTTCTCGGTAGCTCATTGTTTTTGTGTGTGTCTCCATGGTGATATTTGGAGGAGGTTTAGTACCTGATAACTAATGCAACCAGCTAGATAACAGCTGCACGTGTGTTTGATGTGCTCATCCAATCAGAGTTAAGAGTGAGGAAAGTCTTTATGCTCTCAGCTCTGCTGCAGTCTGGAGTTCACAAGAACAGCACATGTAATGTAGAGCACAAAATCACAGACGTGTGTGTGTGTGTCTCTGTGTCTGTGTGTGTGTCTCTGTGTCTGTGTGTGTGTGTCTGTATGACTCTGTGTGTGTGTGTGTGTGTCTCTGTGTCTGCGTGTGTGTCTCTGTGTCTGCGTGTGTGTCTCTGTGTCTGCGTGTGTGTGTCTCTGTGTCTGCGTGTGTGTCTCTGTGTCTGCGTGTGTGTCTCTGTGTCTGCGTGTGTGTCTCTGTGTCTGCGTGTGTGTCTCTGTGTGTGTGTTTCTCTGTGTCTGTGTGTGTCTCTGTGTCTGCGTGTGTGTCTCTGTGTGTGTGTGTGTCTCTGTGTCTGTGTCTCTGTGTCTGTCTGTGTCTCTGTGTATGTGTGTGTCTCTATGTCTCTGTGTGTGTGTGTGTGTCTGTGTGTGTGTGTCTGATAACACTGGTGTTGTAGATGTGACTGTGGTCGTGCTGTGGAATGAAGTTAAAGTGTGTCAGAGGTTTGTGTTTAGCACTGCGACTGGGGCCTGATGGACAGCATTTTTGCATCATTAACTCCAGTCGTCTTTCTTGTTTTCTCTGTCAAACACTTTGATCCCGAGAGGCGTGGCCTGTGACCCCCGGGAGACGTCCTAGAGGCGGAGACCAGACACATTGACACTTTTATTGATTACACATATATTTGTATATAAGGACCTCAAACGTCAAATGGCATCAATTGTACATTATAAAAAACATACATACCTGTTTTGTGTTATACACAACTGTGTAACATGAATTAGAGACATACATATTTTAACAAAGCATGAATGCTGTTATTTAAAAACATATTAAATCATCTTGTTTCCTCACGCAACACGTGAATAAATCTCATGCTTGTAAACGCCAATAACAGACTGAACTTTGCTTTGATTGGTTGGCAGGAATCAATGCTGTTGTTTTCCATTAGAAGCATCTATTGACTTTTGACCGCCGGATGACAGACCAAAGGCCACGAGTCCTTATCTCCACCGACCTCCATTATATAAACTCTAAAATGGAAACTCGTTTGCTCATCTGCAGTCACATGGGTTAAAATAACACAATAGATTTTAATGAAAGTTCTAACATGGTTTGTTGGTTATGTTCAGTGTAATTGCACTGCTAATGTTTTCTGTGCAGAGGACACAGGCAGGAAGTGTGCGGTACAGTATCACAGAGAGAAACAGCCTTATTTGATTATTCTGTGAGATCTGGACCGGCGCTGTTGTCTTCCCCGAGGGCCAGACTTCATTAGGTACAATTCTGAAAGACAGCCTTTATTGCTGCTGATGCATCATGGGAAATTAGCCTCTTATTTTTACAGTTTTATTATTATAAAGCTGCAGAGTTTGAGTGCTGTGAGATGTGTGCGCTAGTTTAAAAGAACAATATTTAAGATTTGTCTTGGTGGATTAACTATGGGAGTAGTTTGTGTTTGTATAACGGGTGTTAGATGTTAGGTGTTAGACTGGTTAACACATGGGTCTTCCTGTGCTAAGACTGGTAACTAGTAGTGGGTGGGTAGTGGACAATAATATAATGACTGAACAGAAACACTTTGGCGCTGTTTTATCATTGCATTAGATTAATAAAATATAAATGCAAGTGGTGACTTTTTGTTAAATCTCACAGTCATTTAGTGGATGTTAAAAGTTCTTAGTTCACACAGGATTTCTGGAGGAGAATCTGTGTGATTCAGTACATTAACTTTAACCTGTTAGAACATCAGAAACTGGTCAGAACTGTTGACATGATTGCCTGTAAGGGACATAAGGGACATAATTTCATTACATGGCTGAACGGTGATTGTTAAACACCAATCCTAATAATTGCACAGTTTAAAAAAATTCCCTAGTGTCGCTTTAAATATTTTTGCATGTTTCAGTAAGAAAATGTCTAATTTTCTGTCTAATTTATGATGTTTCTCAATTTTAAGGTCATTCTGTAACTGCAGCTTGAATGATCCTGTTTTTGTCGGGATGGTTGCGCCAGGAAAGGAGGGAAAATGCAAATCGCTACTGAATTCAATGCATTTCCCATGACATCACAGAGCTGAGAGTCTCTTGGGAAACTCTCTCGTTTACTAATTCAACTGTTCAAAAGCTTTAGACTGTTTCTGAATGAGGCGAGACTGTTAATGAAATGGCATCAGTTTGGTTGTGCACACAAACACCGCTTTATTTTTTTGGAAAATTGCACACTTACACTGGTTTAACTGGTTTTAGAAATCTTGATGCAGATTTTTCAGGTATGCGTGTCACATCGCCTCACTGGATTGCAGATTGACTGATAAACAAAAATGTTTGGCAGCTCTTTGAAGCTGTTGGACTGACGCTGGTCAGTAATGGGCAGTAAAAGTCGTCTCTTCTCTTTCACATTCAGTCACCGGTGAAAAACAACAACCAGGGCAGACCCAGATTTCTGAGGCTCCAGACGTCCTGCTGGCAACGCAGGACAAAGTTCTTTGTGATCTGAAAGCAGATCGGTGGAAGCGGAGACTTCATGACCACAAATAATGACTAATATTCTGAGCAAGACAACAAGAGTAAATTTAAGAGAAGAAACTGCAACATGAAAAATCAGATGGTGGTTCTCAAATCTGAGCTGTTCTTACGTTTACCACACTAGTGTTGTAGTGAGTCCAGCTCACCTGAGACTGTAAGTCACTTTCAAAGCATCTATCAGTCGCATAAATGTAAATTTGCATACAACTCTGTTAACATCTGAAGTGCATTTTTTACAACTTTAAACTGCGTGTATTTAATAACAGCTATGATGAGCGTCGGCTTTTGTCTTTAGCTCTCATGTTTAGCTGCACAAGTTGCATCTTTTTTACCAGCTGCATGTAGAATGAAGATAATAATGTGAAAGACATGAAAGTGAATTTTACAGCTGTGGGAGACAAATCAAACTCTGCTGTCAGGGAACTGACACAAAACAATTAACATCCTGCGATTGTTGTGCTCCAGATGTCTTCATTTGAATGTTGACATGGAGCTGTGAGCGGTCTGCAGATTCTCTCAATGTGCCGAACACTTTTATTTTCACACAAACACAAAACGTATCTGCTGTGAACAGAACAGTTGTTCTCAGAGTAAACATGTTTATAATTTACTCTATATTCCAGTAATGCATTAACTCACGGTCCGGCACAAATGGGAAATGCAGTCCGGATGCACAATCAATACAGTCATTCATAAAGATAGAAATTTGCTTGCGTAACGAGGTCTGGTGATTCAGATGGGTGTGGTGTAACTAAGATGGGTGTGGTGTAACTAAGATGGGTGTGGTGTAACTAAGGACACACTATGCTGGAGTGCCGTCACCAGGGTGGGGCAAAAACGTGGGCCGGGCTGGTATATATGTCAGCACTAATTGTGTTTAAGTGTTTCATAAGTGTTCTGTGGAGCCATTTTCATGCCATTGCTGTACAGGCATGCACATCACTTAACATTACCCCACTGAACATTATAATTAACACCAGCCTCCCTGAAAACTTAAAAATAATCTTTTAGCTGTGAAAATTTTGCAATTTTATAAAGAAAACACCAGTAAATGTCATAAATGATTAGATAATTGTGTTGTAAAATGATGCATAGTATCTATAGGTTTCAGGTAAGATCTGCATTGGTTTGGAAGAGGATTATGGGAACGTTTGGTCTGTTGTGTTGTGCTGTGAGGAAGAATTGGAGAGAAAGTCCCTTTTCAAGGAAACGTGTCATGTGAGTTTCGCTCAGACAAGGACGGAGTTGTTGTGACTCTAAATTGTTAAACGTGTTTTTTCTGCAGTCGATAGTAGAGTCCATTCAGAAAAGGTTTTATGAAAACAAACTGACTGTTTTATGTGTTTAACAGCCACAGGGAAACTCTTATTTCATTTAAACTCTGGAAAGCGTCTCTGACATTTTTGTTATTAGGGATAAACGTTACACTCGTTCCACAGCGTGTGTTTGCTTTCATTTAGCTGCTAGGTTCTTATTTTTATAGTTGTAAATATTTTAGTCACCTGTCTCTGTGAACTGCAGGCCTGAGAGGGAGAAATTCATTCTTCTGTATATTTTGTAACCTTTCTCCGCTCGGCCCCTGTTGGATATTTATGTTTTTAGGGTTTCCTGCCGTGGATATTTTTAGAAATTATTTAGCTTCATATTCCTGAACTTCGTTTGAAGTGAAATCACTCATTTTTATTTTGACAGTGGGGGGGTCTGTGAAAAATCTGCTGTGTGTTGTGTTTGAATTACAGGGGAGAGAACATTTGCTCAGTGGGTTTGTGGGTTACAGTTTGAAGATGAGAACGTCCACCAGTGAGATTGAAATCTACATAGCAGTTTTGTATGTTTTTGTACAATCTGCTTTTGCACCCAAAGCTTTGTGTTGAAGCGGATCTTCATGGTTGTTGTTTTAAATAAAACTTGTTTTCGTACGAATCTCATCATACAAATTTATACTAAGGCAACTCAACAGTCTGTCTGAAGAATTAAATTTGATCTTTCACTCACGTACAGAGTGAAGTTTCTGTGTGTGTGTCTGTGTGTGTGTGTGTCTGTGTGTGTGTGTGGTCTCTGCCTACAGGAAAATGTAACCCGCTGTTTTTTGGCCTGACGCGTCAGTATCAAGCTATTTTCACACAATGAAACCTGCGGTGAGAAACGTCCCTCAGTCTGTCACACATCTGTCTGCTGGTTATCACGTCTAAATAGTTACACTGTGAAAACTGGGATTTTCTTCCTTGTTGGGAAGCGACACAAGGTCACGATAGTGTGAACATCCCAACTGTTGATCCAGCAGAGTAAATCATTCGTTCAGCCCTCGGAAAGAGTTTCCTCTGTTTTTTGCCATTCTTTTCCTCTTTGTTTGCTTTCCCTGTTTCCTTCCTTCCTTCTTTCTTTTTCTCTCAGCGAGTGGCGTGTAGCTTCTGTGTTTTCACAGACACGAGACGAATGAATCACCAGATCTCTGGGTTCAGATGTTGAGAGATGGGAGCTCTTCCTGTCCTGTGTTTTGACTGGACGAGGATGAATTGCTTTTAGAGATGCTGCCTATCCAACCAACGGGGAATGTTCTCAGAACGTTATCAATAAAATTCTATTTCTAACATTATATATATATATATATATCATATATCAAAGACGTTTATTAAATGAATTGTGACATGAGATGTTTTTGTCAGAATCATCTGGCTATACAGAAGATAAGATGTTTCTCCTAAAGACTCATTTAGGTCACAGCTTGTGTCACTATCTCATTTATAAAGGCTTCATTGTAGCTCAGCAGATGCAGTTTCTGGGTCGTTTGCTTGTCAGTGTTGAAATGCAGACAAACATAATGTCAGATATTGAATAATTTGGTTTCGGCTGCGGCTGTTTGACTCCAGACAAACACTGCGGCTGTTTGACTCCAAACATCTGTATTTAGATATGATATTACTGCAAACCTGCCGCCGAGTGAAGGACACACACACACACACACACACTAATCCTGCAGCCATTTGCACTTTTACGCCGTTCCTTCTCTTTGTAAAGGAAACATCTGGTCACTTTGAGCCTTTGGATCGGACCATAAATTGTGAGTGGATTTATGTTTGACTTCTGGGTTGTGTTGGTGTTCAGTTCTGGAGCCCGGCCTGCTGTTCTCATCAGGTCAGGAGGACGGGAGTTACGACAGGAGTGATAAAGCTGGAGTAGACGGAGTAAAGCAGGAGTAAAGGTGGAGTAGATGGAGTAAAGCAGGAGTAAAGGTGGAGTAGATGGAGTCCGGCTGAAACCTTCTCTCTAGCCCTAATATGGGACAGAGAAGGTGTAGATGGTGTCATCTGTTTAGGTTGTAAAAACATTTCCCTAACGTTTCCAATAGTAACAAAATGCTACTTTTGAAAGAAAACATTTTAGATGTATTAACATTATTGCTTGTTTATAGGAATGTTACTTTGACATTTTTTAAATTTGTAGCAATTTTAAAATGCACTACTAACTTTTTAAGAATATGTTTGTGTATATGTATACAGTATATATAAGATGTATAACGTTCTACTAATGTTAAAATGTCAAACTTTCTACTAATGTTACTGCAAGAATGAAAACTTTTCGAGAACATTAGCTAACGTTTGGTGGTTGTTAAGTGTTAGCTGGGCAGGACTAGTTTAGTGTGTGAGGTCTGGAGATGATGGCTGCATTGCAACAGCTTTATAGGGCTGTGCTGGTGTGTTTAATGAAATCTGGACACGTCTGTAAGGTCTCATGAATGCTGCTTTCATTGGTGTAAGAAATGCGTACAGTTTTTAACAAATGTCTCCTGTTGCTCGTCTCCTATCGATCAGTCCTGCTGGTGCTCAAACCTGCAACCATTTGGTTACCAGTCCAGATTCTTAACCATTGGGTCACCACCAGCCCTCACAAGAACACACACCTGAAGTCTGTGCTGCGTCTCACACAGCCTGTATTGAGTTTTTATTAGATTTGTTCTCATTCTCCTGCTCTGCCAGTTTCTCCTTTCACTCTTAAAAAAGTGACGTTGCTTTTAGCAGTGGGTTCAGGTCCACTTACACTGAACTGAATTGCTTGTAAAACACATTGTAAAGAGCTTTACTGTCAGCACAGTTTATTTTCATAGAGCGATTAACACATAGATTCACCTGATAGCGTCGCATGAACGTTTTTGTAGACATTTAATCTGTTTACACAACGGCCTGCGTGTTGATTCTTGTGGTTATATGTTGATAGTTTACAGGCATTATGAGATCATGTAGAGTTGGATGATAGAGTCTCAGATGGATGAGACAGGTGATGTTTTGTGCTGAAGATGATCACAGGACAAAGTCAGTCAGTTCTTATTTGTTTTAGTAGCTTGCTGGGAACATGTCAGAGTCTTGACTGGTTCATGTTTAAGATTTCACTTGGAGAATCTGATACTTTGTCACTTTGCTAATGCAGAAAGTTTACAGTAATGCAACTTCCTGTAACGCTTCCATTAAGGAACAAACGCATTTTGAAAGTTCTGGGAGCGTTTAAAACATGATATCGTTCAATTAAAACAACATTGTTCAAACTTTTTCATTCTGTAACTTTTTAAAACATTTGATGTGAAGTGTCACATTTTACCTTCAAGACATTTCTGTTCATTTGACACAATACTGCAGACAGACCCGGGGTGGCAGTTTAAGTTTCAGCACAATGACACTTGTTTTTAATTGTCTCTTGTTTTGTCTTGTGTTTGATCTCACACAGGGGGTCGTAGCTGAAGCGAGACATTTGATTGGCTGGGCCTTCGGGCACGATGGCCCCACGTAAGCGAGGAGGGCGGGGCCTCTCTTTCCTGTGCTGCTGTTTGAGAGGCAACGACCATCCTGAGATCACATACCGCCTCCGACATGACAGTAACTTCACCCTGCAGGCGATGGAGCCCACCTTGCCCATGCCCCCCTCAGAGGAGCTGGATGTCATGTTCACTGAGCTGGTGGTACGTTCTCACTGCATCTCCTGTTTGTTTTACTCTGGATGGATAGATGGATGGATGGATGGATAGATAGATGGATGAATGCATAGATCAATGCATGGATGGACAGACATTGTTTTGGTGCTATGAAGATTAAATAGTTTTCAGCTCTTGTGAAAGTACATTGAAACATTTTAAAATCAATGTTTAAGTTTTTATTTATTTGTCAGACCGGCCCATAAACACACGTTTATAGGAATAAAACATTTTGAGTTATGAATCATCCGGCGATATTTTACATCTGATTGTTTTGGATTGAAGAACACTTACCGTTTCATTGTAGTTTAATGTTCTTTGCTTTGTTATAACGTTTATAAAAGTTTCTATCGGCCCTGATAGATCTTTGGACGGGAGCCATTTTGAATTGAGTCCTGCTCTTTGTTTTGGCAGGCGGGTAAAAGATGACTCATTAAAACACAGAGAGGAGCTTGTCTTCTTATCCCATGGTGTGTTTTCAACGTTGTGTTTTTTTGCTAAGTGAGCACTCAGAGTTCACGAGAGCTCAAGCCTGCATGAGTCGGTTCCAGAACTCACAAACGGATCACGTTAAACTGATTCACTCATAAGAATCCCATCAGAATGTCGTGAAGAGCAGCTTGTTCGTCATCCTGAGAGCCTCGTTTGTGGAGTCAGCCAGGCCTCGTCTTGTTCTGTAATATGTGGAAGTCAAGCATACTCTGCTAATGGTCCATTAAAGGCTCTGTTAGACAATGCATGTTCCCTCATTAGTGAGCAGACCGAGCGCCTCACGACCACTAGCGCGTGACCAACAGGCATTTGGTGCAGATGGACTGGTGGATGACTTGATGGAGTCCTGTTCCCTGCTGAGTCTTTTGAGTGCTCACAATGAGATGTAACCGAGACATGGTGTTAACTTGATGTAACAGGAACGTGCTTCTAACGGACTTTTGCTTGTGTGTCGGTTAGAAGTGAGAGAGCTGTCACACTCGTGTTGTTAGTTAGCACACAGGCTAGCGTACAGACTTTATCCCTTTCTCTTGTGTTAGAAGTTCAGATTTTGATATATGATATATATATAGATGATAAGGTTCAAAAATGTTTGATGCAATGTTACTGCAAGAACGTTTTTGAACTTTAAAAGAACGTTGACCAACGATCTATATCCAAACATCTGCTTGTCCTGCTTCTGTAGTGGATGTGGACGCAACAGAACTGAAGAACACGTTGAGGTTTTTCCTCAGAGATCTGAAGTTGAGGAAAGATCTGGAGAAGATCAGATCTTGAGCTTGGCTGTGATCTCCTCTCTCTGGAATCTCATCTTAAATATTCGTTTACTTAGAAGCTGGATTATGCTGTTTTCCTGTATTTTCACCCATTTCTTCCTCATTATTTCCGTATGCAGCCAGTTAAAAGCGGTCCTGAGACCTGCTCACAGTACGCGTCTCCCACGTGAAGGTAATTAACTTACGCTTGAACATCTGCGTTGAATTTGACCCATTCGACTCAGAAGTGCATCATGGGAAAACACGGTGGTCGCAGGAGAGCGTGGGCATTAATTGATGGTTTACATGACTAACTGCCGTGAGGAAACAAGGACTCTGTCTCCCAGAGAATTGTGGGTAATTAACCCCCGCTTCAGGTTCAGTGATATCCAGAGGCTGATGTCAGTTTGGCTTTAGTAAGGCAGTCTGCAAAATGTCTGTGTGATGCTGTAAGATTCTTGTTTTAAAAGAGAAACAGCTCATCATGTATAAAAAGGAACTAATTGTTTTTATAATGGTATATTCGAAACTGCTGATATATAATTTATGTATAAAAATATGTTTGCAGGATGAACTGGACCTCACAGAGAAACACAGAGAAGCCATGTTTGCCCTGCCGGCAGAGAAAAAATGGCAAATCTACTGTAGCAAGAAAAAGGTAAGAGAGGCAACTTTGCAATAAATTTTACTGTCAGCTGTACAGTGATGGTCATGCCATAATATATACAGTGGGGGAGTCCTGCAGTAAAAATGCTTCTATTTCTCAATGCTTCTATTTCTCTATTTCTCATTCTAGTTGAGAAATTGAGGAGAACTGATGTATTTATTGTGTGTATTTTACATTTGATGTATTTTATATAATGTATTTCAGAAAATTTGTGGCTTTAATGACGGTGTTGAGCTGTTTTTGACAGATATCTGACGCTCCATGTTGTGATCTGATAATCCGCCAGAGATCCTCTTGTGTGCTTCACAGGAAGCAATAAAATCTGACCTTTCGTACGAGAGCTGAACACGGTCAATGTCACAAATTTGTTTATGTTTGGTTGTGCCTGAAGAACAGTAAATTAAAAAGAGATTTCGCTTTCATTTTGAAGTTAAACCTTTCTAAATTCATGAATGTTTGTTTATTTCCAACAGAAATTGTTAAAAGTGTGTTTGCTGGGGATAGCAGTTTCCTTTTTAGGCAGTTCTGTTTCCTGATGTCTCATCTGGTTTTTAAAAGCGTGAAGCGGAGCAGCTGTATGTATGAACGCTGCTCAGTTTTACCGTACATCCAGAAAAACAAGCGTAACGTAAACAGCTCATTCTCCAGCTCACGCTCAGCTTCAGGAGAGACGGTGTTGAGTACAACGGCTTATTTTTACAGTACGTGTGATTTGGTTTGGAGGAGTGAGAGAGAACAGATCCCAGGCTCATCTGACACACTCTGTAAACCCGGCTTTACAGGAGACATTAACAAACCGCACAGCCGACCTCTCGAGTTTCTCTGAGAGCCGTTACCTGGTCACGACCCATCGGGCTCCTCCAAAACTCTTACTGCCAGTCAAACCGCCTGATTGATTTAAGACCATCACACGTGCATTAATGCAAACGTTGATGTTGGTTTGCTTGCGTAGATCAGAGCTTCTGAGTTATAGTTGTTATAGTTGTTAGAGTTGTTTATTATTCTTGCTGTGAACCTGTTTCCATAACCAAAACTTCTGAGCAAATATTATGCCGTCTTACACTAAGACTGAATAATTTCACAGGTCCAGTTTAACACCACCATTATACATATTGTTCTGACAGCATCTGTGTTTGGTATGCTAGCTCTAACCCTTCAGGCAAAAGGAAATAGTTTCAAGTTTTAAACTTCTTAGAAGAGCAAGTACTAAACCCGTCTCAGAATAACAAGTATGCAGTGTTATTCTAGCTCAATAAAACACAGCCGGCGTGTCAGCCAGTTACACCTGCGAGAGCTGAACTCGTTCTCCTCTCAGTGGATGTCTGGGGTGGAACCGCACATGGAACCGCATGTGGAACCACACATGGAACCAACACCGTGCGAAATAACGAGCAAGATGTTGAGGTCAAAGTTCATCTGAACGGCTGGCGGGAAGTATTTGTGCTTGTGGAAACTAATGATGAAATCTTTCTCACCCTTCGTTTTTGGTTTCAAGCTAATAATTCTAATAATCTCCAAGCCCCCATGATGCAAAATAGTTTTCATTAAATTGCATAATTGCAGCACGCGGTTATAAAACGACGGGCGTACTTGTTAAAGAGATTCCTGGAAGCTTATCGTGATCGTCGCCTCATGTGGAGTCTATAACCGTTACAGCGAAAACCCCAAAACACTCCTAATTCCCATTTCCAAACTTACCCCGGCCAGCACAAGTCAGTCTCACTTTAACTGTGGAAGCAGCTGTATGTTACAGACATTTGAGCAGAGCGTTAAACACTGAGGTATTGTTTCCCAGCCCCGGGCTTTGTATTAAGCGCTTTAAAGAATCGGTTGCTCTGGGAAAGGCCGGTTTTGGACTCACTTGTTGCCTTTTAAACCTCTGCCAGGTTTCTTGTTTTCAGCTGTATGTGGGGAGCGCTGAGGTCCAAGAGCTGCGAGTCTCGCTGTGCTCAGAACAAAGTCAAAGCAAGTAAATGTGTCATGTGGACACTCATTCGAGCAACCAAATATGCTCGCGGATGCTTTTGGAGCGCTGGATGGGATTTTGTGGGAACGGCAGCAGTCAGATGAGTCGTGTTCCTGCACGAGAATGTGACTTGGCCGGACCGGGACGTCTGTGTTGGTTTGGAGGAAGGCAGGGTGACGTTTGTGTGTTGGGAGTTTGAATTAAAGGATCCGTACATTGTCAGCTCACTCGCCTTCATGTTGAGTCAAAGATTCACAACTTTATTTAACTTCTTGGACCACATAACAGTCTGGGTCACTTTAATTATGTGTGAAAAGCATTTACAATATTAAGACTTTTATTTTCTTTGTGTCTTGTAAAGTTTTAGGGGTTTGGAACAACATGAGAATTTTTTTTATTCATTCAACACAAAATTTATGTTTATCTGTTAAGTTAAGCTGTTTACTTTCCTAACACACATATTCTAAATATAATCTAATATAATAAATAAATCTAATAAATGTTTGTCCCTGTAATCTTTTATTGACTAATATTTTTAAATAGGATTTTTGTGTGACTGTTTTTATATTAATAAGGTGTTAATGTATCGAAATGATTGTTTATATTTCAGCACTGAATTTTAACTTCTTTTCAGGAACAAGAAGAAACTAAGGGGGCGACCAGCTGGCCTGAATTCTACATTGACCAGATCGGCTCTATGGCTGCTGTGAGTTTGGCTCAGATAAACAGTGAATACTGTAAACGTTCCTGACACTCATTACTGCGTTTGTCCTGAGGACCCGACAGATAAACCTACAGATGTTTCCCCTCAGGAAACTGTTGGGGGTGTTTAAACAACAGAATTAACGTCAGTAAACAACCGTGAATGTTTCATAGGGGGAATGTAATTATGCTCATCGAAACTGAGATGATCAGTGAAGCTATAATTTCCTTCACGTGTGACTCTGTGTCTGACTGTGTGAGTTAAACTCGTATCTGCTGTAGAAAGCAGCAGGTAGTTTATTTTGGCTGCAGTGATGGTTAGAGGTTCAGTTTGGACTCCTGCAGACTTTTGGGGTGTCAATAATAAATACTCATTAATTGTCTTTAATTATGTTATTGAATAGTCTTGTAGACACTGTAATATCTGCAGTATCTTACCATCCACACAATAAAACAATGAAGAAACCATCTGCATTTTCTGCAAACATTTTTTAGTGAATTGTTGGTGAAATTTTAAATGCATGGATGCAGTTTAAATGCATTACAATGACTAAAAACATCACTTGCATTATACATTTATTTCTCAAAGAGTTTAAATTGCTGTTATTTGACTATGAATAAATCCACATTGAATGAAAATGTTTTTTTAGTGAGGTTGTAGGGCAATTCCCTCACAGATCGACTGTTCTGTTCCTCCGTTTAATGTCTGATAAATTTTTTTCACAGAGGAAGACCCTGCTGGCTCTGGAAAAGGAGGATGAGGAGGAAAGAAATAAAATGATAGAGAGTTTAAAAACAGCTCTCCGTACACAACCCATGAGGTAACACACACACACACACAAACACACACACACCATGACCATTCATGACGGTGTAATTTCCTGTAATGCAGCTGATGAAGCTCTTTCACCCAGCAGAGGCTAATGGAGTCTCTCTGTCTCTCTCATTAATTCGGTTCTGTGTGTGTCTAATCTACTGCTCTAATTCATTTTCAGAGGAAGTGCTAATAGCTATTCAGCAGTTTAAGCTTCCCAGAAGGAGTTTCTGTCTTATAATAACATCTCATCAGTTATTAAAAGCACCAGAGCTGTTTTTTTATTATGTTGCCTGAAAGGATGTTTTAATGAGGTGGGTTAGATCACTGTCAGCACTCAAACCCTTTTAACAGTCACATTTCCGGCCAGATGACACACTCTTCTGTTTTGCATCTTCTGGTAATTGTTTTAAATCAGACCTGACTTTTGTGTTTTGCTGCCTTTATGAAATATGACGTAAAACAAAAGGCATTCTGTGACTGCTGGTTAAGTGATTAGGATTTTGTTTTGTTTGCCAGCAATAACATTTTGCTTGGTCCTGCCACAGTAAAGATCTTAGTTTCCTCACTCGTGCAATCCAGTATCTGAAGCTACAACAGAAAAACTGGATATCTGAGCCTAAATTGCCTGTGTGCTCATGTCTGATCGTTCACTTCTGCTCCTCAGGTTTGTGACACGCTTCATAGATCTGGATGGACTGACATGCATCTTAAACTTCCTGAAAACGATGGACTACGAGACCACGGAGTCTCAGATCCACACCTCGCTGATCGGCTGCATCAAAGCGCTGATGAACAACTCGCAGGGCCGCGCGCATGTTCTCGCCCACGCCGAGAGCATCAACATCATCGCCCAGAGTTTAGCCACCGAGAACATCAAGACCAAAGTGGCGGTTCTAGAGATCATGGGCGCCGTGTGTCTGGTGCCTGGAGGTCACCGAAAAATCCTGGAAGCTATGTTGCACTACCAGAAGTTTGCCTGCGAGCGAACGCGCTTCCAGGTGGAGCATTTTTGCTTTAATGCTGACAGAAAAGTTAGCTACAGGAAGCTATCGCAACACGTCTGGTTTCAACTGGGTTTTAGACTAGATGTGCACAAACTTATTGGCTTTCTATAGCTGTTGTTGTTTTATCAGTCAGTCCCCAGCTAACAGGAAACATTCTCAAAACATTGGCTGACTTTCTATAAAACCTTTTTTTAAACATCACAAAAACGTTCTTGCATGTTTTTATTGTTATGTATAATATATATCAAAAACAATGTTAACATTCTTGTAACTAAAGTAAATCTAAAAATGTTCCTAAAATATTCAAATTAACATTTTGTTCTTCTATCTTCTCGGTTTTCTTGCAGACCCTTCTGAATGATTTGGACAGAAGTACAGGCCGCTACAGAGACGAGGTGAACCTCAAGACGGCCATCATGTCCTTCATTAACGCTGTGCTCAGTCAGGGAGCAGGGGAGGTAAAACTGCTCTGACCACATCTGAGTCTCATTACACTCACATCTTCTGAGCTTTCCTCTCTAACGTCCAACGTTTCATTTAAAGACCAGTCTGGAGTTCAGAATTCATTTGCGGTATGAATTTCTGATGCTGGGCATCCAACCAGTAATTGATAAATTACGGACGCATGAAAACTCCACGTTAGATCGGTAAGTACCGCGTTCTGAGGTTCGAATCTGTCTTCTGGTAATGGTCCATGTTCTTCTACGATGAATGCATCATCTTTAACTGTTTCACAGACATTTGGATTTCTTTGAGATGCTAAGAAATGAAGATGAACTAGCCCTCGCCAAACGGTTTGAGAACGTAAGCTTGCTTTTTGGGTTTTGGTTGTGACACTGACTTGATTTGTGATTTGTGTTGATTTTGTTGCTGCTGTGTTCTGTCCAGGTTCATATAGACACTAAAAGTGCCACTCAGGTGTTTGATCTCATCCGGAAGAGAATCAACCACACGGATGCGTTCCCTCACTTCATGTCGGTTCTCCAGCATTGTCTGCACATGCCCTGTGAGTGACAAACCAAAGGAACATAATATTTCCTGCCTTACATGCCGTTTAGCTGAAAGGAAAATATTCAGCCAAATAAAGGAAATAAGTGCAGAACGAACAGTGACCTACAAAAGGTTCTGGTTGCGTTTGTTGTAGGCGGTGTTACACCTCAACACATTGTGAACCACCAAGTTATTCATGTTTGAAATGTTTGAATCTGGTTTTCCAGATGATGTGTTGTTGTGCAGTGTGTTCTGAATCTGTCTTCTGCTCTCAGATAAAAGAAATGGAAACACGGTTCAGTACTGGCTCCTCCTGGATCGGATCGTCCAGCAGATTGTCCTGCAGAACGATAAAGGTTACGACCCTGATGTCACACCGCTGGAGAACTTCAATGTGAAGAACGTGGTGCGAATGTAAGTCTGGAACGCTTTACCAGCCGCCAACCGAACGTGATTTTTATAAAAGTGCTTGTTTTTTAACTTTTAAATATTATATCTTGAGCCTTTAATTCTTCATAAAACTGCCTGTCATTTGGCAACTTCTCAGATCCTAATCATCTGGTTCAGAAAATAATCTGTAATCTGGACTCAAACCAGCCATCAGCCTGTTTCTAATCTCTCTACGTTCCAAGAAGGCATCAGATTTGAATGTCTTATGGATATAAACACACGCTGACCCCTCCGCTGTGTGATTTAACATGACATTAATAGAGCTCCGCATTCTGACTGGAAACCGCTTCATTTCAGTGTTAAAAGAGTTAAAATAAACATGTCTCTGTGTCACCGTTTAGAATGGTATTAATTAAAAGTGAGACACGACTTGAGTTTCTTTCAAGCTTTAAGACAGAGAGACAGTCTGGGGAAGTTTCAGCGAGATGAAAATAAATATGCAGAATGCATATGGAAAACATTTTGTGGTTTGATCTAATGTTACAGAAGCGTCCTAAAGATGGACTTTTTTAGCTTCAAAGAGCTCATGGCTGAAGAGGACAGAAGCATCTTTGACTTCTTAACATTTAGCGCCAGGGTTCCAAAAATCGTCTTTATTTAAACTTTTGACTTGAATTATAATTTTTAATGAACTGTCCTTAATACATGTCAGAGGTTCTCAGTTTCACAACGCTGCTCTCTCTGTTACAGGTTGGTGAACGAGAATGAGGTGAAACAATGGAAAGAACAAGCTGAGAAAATGAGAAAAGGTAAACGTGTAACAAACTTTCTGAGATTGTTTCTTTCTGAGATGAGTATTGAACCATCAGGAGGTCTTGAGTCCATCGTTGAACAGAGTGTCGATGCTGTCAGATACTGAAACGTCTCATTTTGATGTTCTTCTGTCTTGAACTGCAGAACATAATGAACTTCAGCAGAAGTTGGAGAAGAAGGAGCGGGAGTGTGATGCAAAAACCCAGGAGAAGGAAGAAATGATGCAAACGCTCAACAAGATGAAGGAGAAGCTGGAGAAGGAGAGCAGCGAACACAGGCTGGTTAAACAGCAAGTGGCTGATCTTTCCACAAGACTTCATGAGATGAGCAATGTACGTCTGAAGAGCCCGTTCCAAACCCTAGTGACTGCTGTGCTGTCTACATAGGCAGCTAAATCTAAAACAGCCTCAAATTAACTTCATAAACCCTGATCAAAACACAGGAACCGCTTTGTTAGTCTCTTCTCTTTTGCCTTAGAGGTAGGGTAGACAATGTAAGAGATGTTAGATATGGCAAGCTAACTTTAAAAGCATAAAATCACTTCTGATAGCAGATGTGGTGCTATCAGGTTGTGGAGAGACTATCCGCAAGTGTAACAACAAATGTTTCTGGAACAAATTGTCTATTCTGCCTTCAAAACAAGCCAATTAACTGTCCCAGTCTGGTCAAGCTATTCTGTCTAAGTTGTTTTGATGGCGATGACGTCTAGGTAGACATCTCATTAAGGAGTTGAACGGAGCCAAAATGTGTTTTTGTTTATTGTTTTGATGCATAGTCACACTGGACTCAAAACACTTTCCCAACACATTGATACAACTGTGTCATTTTAGAGGACCAATATTCCAGGAGGTCCCCCTCTCGCCCCATTGGCTCCTGGGAGTGTTCCACCTCCACCAGGTGTGGCTGGCTTTCCTCCTCCCCCTCCACCGCCTCCAGGTGGGGCACCACCACCCCCTCCGCCTCCACCCGGTGGACCACCACCTCCGCCAGGCCTGGCCCCCTTCGGCGCTCCTCCTCCTCCTGGTCTTCTGGGCTCCACGCTGAAGAAGAAAAACATCCCTCAGCCGTCCAATCCTCTCAAGTCTTTTAACTGGACTAAAATCAGTGAGGTGAGTTAATAAGGTCGACTAATTTGAAACCAGCGTAGAACAACCTGCCGCTGAGGCCTCGCGTGACGTTTCTGTTTCCTGTTTGGCAGAATAAACTGGAAGGCACAGTTTGGCTGGAACTGGACGATGTCAATGTTTTCAGACAGCTGGACTTGGAGGACATTGAGAAAACGTTCTCAGCTTACCAGAGACAACAGGTTTGCAAAACAACAAGAACTCTTTTCTGTATCATTCTTGATGTATTGTAGATGTCTTTGTGTTTTAAATGCCTTTTTCATGCTATGAATGATAATGTAAAGAAAATCTCCTCCTTGAATTTCTGTGTCTTTCCAAACCTGTTTGATGTGTGATGTTAACACCTGCCTCTTACAAATATCCTGTACTAACTACTAATTTCCTGCCCCTTGCTTACCGAAAAGGATTATTTGTTTAATAACTTTAGAAAGGTAAGTTCTCAGCGCTTTAGTCTGGTGACACTTCATGGTACAGTGTGAGCAGTTTATTTGAGTTAGTTTAGTTGTTTTTAGTAAATGCTGTGTCATTAAAATACACTAAAGGTATCACAGTACTGCCGTGGGCATATATGGTGCTCAGAATCTTAAAATAACGTCATGTAAACGTCATGGTACATGTTTAAGGGTAATGTGATATCTCAGAGCACTTTGTAAGATAATTTATAAAACTATCCGACTGAATAAATGTTTTGAGTTTATTTGCATGTCTTCAGCATGTCGCTGTTTGTAATTAGCTGGGCCGGTTCTGTGGCATGCAGTCGGCTGTACGATGCATCTGGAGTTTATGCAACAGTAAAGGAGACAGATTTACTCCAACTTAAAAACAAATATCCCCTGTGTTCTTGGATCCAGTCCCCTCCACTCCTCCACCCTCCAGACGTTCACCAAACACGCCATTTCTTGCAGTCTGTTCTGCATCTGCCTGTATATTACCGTGAGGGGAGAGATCTGTTCTGATAACTGTGACGTCTGCGGTTCTGATTGTATGATCAGCGTTTTGATGTTGATGTTTGGACTTCTTTTGTGACTTTAAACTGTAAAATTAAGGCTTGTCTTCTTGATGTCTGTGTTTCTACAGAAAGAAACTGAGGACGACACAATGGCCTCCAAAAAAGTCAAAGAATTGTCTGTCATCGACGGCCGGCGTGCGCAAAACTGCAACATTCTCCTCTCAAAGTGAGTCCGCAGCAAAAGACTCCCACAATGCATCTGTTTGCGGTTTAATCCGTCAGGAGTCTCATGGGTACAGACACCATCTTTCAGCGCTGAAGTTTTGTTCACAGTAATAACGGTTTCTGCATGACTTCACTCTAGAACAATTCTTTGTTTACTTAAACCGTTTGGTTTCTTCGTTTTAAAGGAGGATCGTTTGTCACGCTTGACGATGTGTTTAAAGCGCATCGCAGCCAAGCGTTTTATTCAGTGTCATTAATAGAATGATCCTAGCCAGAATCTTTTCCTGTTTCATCACAGGTCACTGTAGCAACCGCGATAAACAGACACGTCTGTGATCTCTCCCATAAGTTCTGCTTATGGGTTCGATTTTATTTCAGCTGTGAATGAAACCTGCAACACAGCTTTTCTAAACTCTCCTCACATCAATAAACATTTATTCACGTCGTATAAGAATTTCACGGTTCTTTGGCAAAACCCTTTATTCTTTTCTTTTGATTTTACCACACGTTTATCGTAAAGAACACGTGTTTCTGTGAACACACTCCTCAGAACAGAATCTGCTTGTGTAACATGAGAACAACAAGAAACGTCAGGCTCACGTTTCACCCTAAAAATGAAATGTAA
>JBAJNP010005396.1:3031-29247 GCA_036877545.1 Yasuhikotakia modesta
ACATCTCTACTGCGAGGAACATAATCTTGCAGTCTTACACCCCCATCTCCACCAGACAGGCCTGGAAACATCTGTGGGAGTTTTAATGGAGAGCAGTAAGACTCATATCTGGGGGCCGAGAGACGGTTCGAGACATGAGCGTGCGTGGAGCGTCTGATTTACGAGACCGATAGCACTCCAGATTCCTCACTACACAAAACCGCTCGCTGCTGCACCCAAACTCTTCCTCATTAATCTTCATAAATACTGGCCTGATAAATAAAACAGCCCCGGTCCTGTGAAAAATAGAGGTGCCATTACCAGACCATATAGCAAGTTGTCTTGACTGCCCCCTTTAAGGACAACAGTATGGGCATATCTTACATATATGTCAACTGAACACACTCTGAACACACACCAAAGAAGGTGGGGAAAGACACAGATGTTCAGAAATTTACCTGGTAAATGGGACAATAAATATGTAAGAACAACAAAAATAAACATCAATGAAAGACACAAGATGCTACACTATATTAAACTTAATGAAATGCACAACACACCTAATTGTTTCTCCTCAGCAGCCTTTGTACTGTATCTGTGCTGTTATGCTAACAGATGAGATCTACACACGCTTTGTATGAACCCCAAAACACTCACCGAAATGAAACCTCATTCACAAAGAAAGTGTGTTACATTTTGTGGGATAATTTCCCGATGCTTTTAGCAACCAATAGCTGTGTACAGCTTCTGGCCTGTTTAACACATTTTACCATGTTGAAATCCATTTGCTGAATTTGGCAGACTTTTACCTAAAACCTGTTTAGATCGTGTAATGCGTTGCTATTATCAAACACTCCTGTCTTTCAAAACATGGATATTTACCAGTGTCACCACACACTTTAGTTCAATACTCACTGGAGTGAATAAAAATGCATTACTTACTACAGCATTTAGAACAGAAAAGCTTGGTTATTCTCTATCATTGCAGGAATTTCATTTATTGGGCCCGCTAAGATTGGCTTTTTAGACTCAAGGTTAGCCGAATTCATACGTTGACAGGTTTCTTTAGTGGTGTAACACAATTTTCTGCATGTTGAGACATTCAAGGTTCCTCCATTTACTTTTCAACAATAGGTTCTCAGTTTTCCTCTAACTAACTGAAAGGTCTTCATTAAAAACAAGCTGCGTTTTTCTGCACTTCTCATACAAAACCCAACTCCTGTGATAAAATCTTAGAATCGTATGTGATTTTATCTCCATTCATTTGTCCTGTTAGCTATGCAAACCTCAGAATACAGCCAGACCCTGTATTAAGGTTTGTAGTTCCTTAAACGGTTTGTAGCCAACAGATCATTGAGCAGAACAAGGCTAAGGAAAATCATTGAAGGATCTATACGAATTGGAAAAGGAGGGCAAGTAGATTGTTATAGACTCCTTCGTTTTCTGCCATAAATCTAATCAGGGTGATAAATCAGGGCCATACTGACTGTAGCTTTACTGTAACAGAATCCAATAAGAGCAGCCAGGGCTGGGAACTGGGCCATTAGGTCTTTTCAATCCTCTGCTTTGGGTAGAGTTTCTCTAAGCATGTAGTTAACAGCGCTCAGGAAATGATTTCTCTCCAGACCATTAATGCGCTATAGAATAATAGTCACACTAAGGGCCGTGGCAGATGTATTTCTGCACCCATGAAGCCATCTCTCAAAAGCCTTCTTTGCTTGCCAAACGCAACACCTCCTGCTCCAGCGCAGCGGCGAAGCCTGTAAAGGTTGGCCCGCTTCACGCATTCCCAGACAAGGCAAGATGTTAACGGGGTCAGCGCTGGGGACTGAGGCCTACAGTTAAATCCATTCAAAAATGCAAAAATGTGAATTCTGCTTTATAATGGCTCCCGCAGGTCCCAGCGCTGAGGGCCAAAAGAAGCTTCTCAAAGCCAAGAGCTGGATCCGATTTCAGCCCTTCCACCCCACCCAACAAGGGGAAAAAAGAAAGAGAAGAGAAAAGAGAGAATGAGCAACAAAAAGAGCAGAAGAGGGGAAACCCAGCACATTTAATGCACATTTCACTTCAGGACAACTGTACCAAAACAATTCAATTATCCTATTGTCCTTGGGGCCTAACCTGATTTATCGAGCCGTGGCACCTGAGATGCAAATCATTCCGGGTCTCACAGTCTTTAACCTCAGCAGACTACCCAAAAAAGCCCCAACTACTTCTACTTCTACTTCTGCAGATCCCTGGGTTCCTTTTAAAAAACCCAGTGAGAGATCCAGGAAGACAGAGGCCAGGTCCTGACAGCCCTGCCTGAGATTACAGTGAGAAGGTCGTCTCTGAAAGAAAAGCCTGTTTATCCGAGTTAACGCTGGCAAATTTGCCTCTCCACATCCAGCCCTTGTTAGCTTTGGCAAGTCAAGTAAAACACAGCAGTGGCCCTCTACAAACAGTGAGGAGGCTCGACTTCTCCTTGCCTTGTCTTTCTTTTTTGTACACCTTGGGGAGCTGAAAAATTATCCCAGACACCTGAACCTGCTCGCTGTCCAACTTTAAATACTTGTACATACTGGCAGGGGCTTCAACACTGTGTTTTTCTTTGCCTGGCATCGCTTCACTGAAATCAATACGCGGTTCTCACGAGCATTCACAGCACATAAAAAAATCTATTAGTCTTAAGTCTGTCTGATAAAACGTATTCAAACAAGAACAAAGCAGCATAACAAAGGAAGTGAATTTAAAAGAAGAAGTTTGATCATTTATTTCTAAGCCTTGATAGCTGCAGTTGTGAAGGTTGTACTTTCAATTGCTCATAAAAATTTTTGGTATTCAACACATTTCATTGTGCTAACGTGAAAATAACAAAGACTATCTGTGAGAGAAGAAAAACACAACCGCGCACAAAATAAAACAGTTGCGGCAATGGAAATACACTTGTTTAATATTATTTCAATAATGACAATGTGGGGCATCATTTTGGCAAACCAAATTTCAATCCTGCAAGTTGTTTTACAGGATATATATGGTAAAAGCAGCCCATTATGAAATATTCAAGTGGACCCAGCGACACAACTCCCACAACTAATGAACAAAATGAATTCAAAGCGGAATAAGATTCCACAAACAAGCAAAGACAATTATCAGCATCTTGAATCCCCCCACTGGGCGACTATCCTACTCAATTAAAATGATGTCACTGCTTCCTGTTCTTTCCTGGTGTCCTCTTTTTAGCACACTGTGTATTCGACACAAATCAAGGTCAGGTTTAATTATGAAACCAAACCCTGTTAACATTCACTTCCCAGTGAAAAGCACTAATGTTGTGTTTACCACCGTTACGCCCTGTTCTCTGTATGGTGGTCGCCTCAGGGCACTGCCCCACAACACCGACTCCCTCCTCTGAAACCTCAACTGTAGTTTACCAAAAAAATGCTCTGTATAATGACACTGGCGCTAATTTAAGCACCATCATGGGGTCTCATTCATTAATACTGCTTAAGAAAATCAGCAAGCAAATCTCTAATGATTTAATCTCCCTCGCGCTCTCGTACACACCCACACCCGAGTGTATTTGTGTTAGGCTAAAGTGCTAATGATTACAGCCCGCATTTCTACCTCCTACCATTCCTTAAAGAGCAGTACAGATGAATAACAAACAGCTGCCCACCGCAGGAATCCACGACTGCTCCGTCGGCATCCATGATTGGCATACAGGAACTACACCTTCTTCCAAACACATGCTCCACCTTCTGTATAGTGCTGAGATTAGCCATCAAAAGACTATTGAAAATCACAAATCATTATTAAATTGCTCTTAAGAATAAGGGTCTTAAAATGGGTTCTAAAAGTAAAATGCTAGTCAAAGCTGTAATGGGCCTTTTCTGTGTAATAAAAACTCAATCATAATTTACTCAATCAATGAGATAGTATTATTGGAAAAAAGCAAGTGTGTTAGACTCACTTGGAAGACTGCAATGTAAATCATTTGGCAGCTAAACATGGTTTTAGCAAGTCATAAAGAATAACAGTATTACTGGCCAAACTAAATGTTATTTCACTCTTGTTTACGTTGAGTTAATTTACAACAGTGGTTAATATACTGGCAGCATAAACACAAAGCAGTTGTTAAAAATCCTTTTTTAACAACCTCACACACACACACCTACCTAATTAGATTAGATAGATTAAACAAATATAATATTTGCAAACAAGAAAAGTTACACTGTGTATTTTTCTCTCACTTCAAACACCTAGAAACCAAATTACCCAACAAACTTGGTCCGAGACCCTTAAACCTTTCCAAACAACTAAACAGGAACTCTTGGAGGCAAAGCAGGTACAGAAATGACTCTGTTCAGCAAAGACAATACATCAAAACAACGAGACAACACAATAACACCTGTTCAGGGCGCACGCTACCATTTCAGTCCCACACACTCTTTTTAAAGACAAATATAGTTGCAATTGTAGCCTGTCACGAGTTGACCTGCTTCCTCAGCAGACCTCCTGCAGGTCTCAGGAGATGCTCTGCCACTGATCTCAGAACAGCTGCGGCGCACCAACCTCATCCGTCAATCACACTTTGACCTTCCTTTCTGTTCAAGAGCGTTGCATGTTGTCCCATTCTCACGCAGCTACAACTATCGCTATGCTAATTTTCCTAGAATTTCTTGCCCCCTCCTTCTCCGCTCCTGTCACTTAAACAAACAGAGGTCGTCAAATACCCCAGAAATCATGGCGGGCTCTCCCCGCGCGGCATGCCAATTTTTTATGAATTATGGAGAGTGCCGTAAAGCGCACAGCCTTCACTTTAATTAGGTTTGAGTGTGGAAGGCTGTCTCTATGGGAATCCTGGATAAAGCATATAAGACAACTCCTGCTTAGTACAGTTATATCCCTGGGCATTCCGATCCATCCCAACCTCTTTCCCAACCTACGTTTGGTTTCCAACATCTACAAATTGAGTAAAAAGAAGAACAATTCATTTGCCCAGCTGTTTTCTCATGTTTCCGAACTGATTGACCTTCTAAAAGTTGTTATAAAATCCTTTCAAAGATTATTTTGGAACAGTGTGTATCTCTTTCTGTGGCGGCCCATAAGTGACACCAATTAAAATGAGCCTGCAATGAAACTCAACTTCACAGATCAGTGATCTAAGGGCTAGCCGAACCCTGACCCCAGTAATGAGCGAATTAATCACACACACGCCTTCATTAATAAGAACCTATGGTGATTACACAAGAGTAAAAACACTATTTGTATCCGTCCCTGACTTTGGCTGACTCCAAACCTCATTCGCAATGAAAATGAACGTAAGCTAAAAGGTATGTTAATGACGAGTCTGAAATGTAAGCAGTACGTTCGAGCCAACAGGAAAATCAGCAGGACTTTAGCTGTGTTTATTAGCACAAACTAACAAGGCATGAATTTAACAGTACCCACTATACTATAAACCGGCCCAGACAGACAAGCTGGGTGATTATATATCAAAAAATAAGCTAACAGTGGGGTTTTAAACATCTAATTGGCAGTGGAAACTTAGCCTTTATTGCCCGGGATGATACCAATCAAAACAATGGCAGCAAGGATCGCTTCACGGGTTAATGGCAAGCAGGAGCAACATTTCTATAAAACTTGCAATTAACTTGACAGCTTGTGCTCTGAAGGAGCCTGAAGACTCTGGCGACCATCTTGTTTTGCTGCTGCAAAAAATAAACTCTTCAGTGTCATATACAAATAACATCATGACTGGGATAAAAAAAATGTAGCTCATAATCTATAATATAGTTCCCATACAAACTTTAAGGGTGTGCAAATGATGAACAGATACAAAATAAAAGTCTTTAAAATGCTAAACTTTATGGCTCCACAAGTTCAATGAATTAGTATCTGGGATAGCAGATAATCAGTGCAACCTTTACAAACACTAACCATAAAGGAAAAAACATGACACCAATTCCCAGCAAGTGGGCAGTTTTGTGAAGAAAACCCAGACAGGCAAAGCTGTAATTCACCGTGTGCAGTTGGGTGCAGTAATTCTTAGAGATGTGAGGCATGTGACAGGGGACAGAAGGCCTGTGACAAGAGTACCCACACTGAACGCTCGTTTGAAGAATTACAACCACAGCTGGATCCCAAAGCCATCGCACAGCATGCTGGGAAGCGGTCACTCTTAACTCACGCTGATATACCGGCCAGGAGGTGTTTCACGTCAGGGGTTCTGATGTGGTATAAGGTGTCTTAATGTTCCTGGGGCTTGGAGATCACGGTTCTGAGCAAGGATGGATAGTGTAGCTCTTCAGCCACGGGTGCCGCTGTTAACAGTTGGTCACAGACAACATAAATGCACATCCAACCATGAGGAAAACACTCTATGCTAAATATATACAAACCAACTGTGATTTGCAGTACATAAAATAACTATTCCTATAATTATTAAGGCAACCTTAAACCAGATAATCTCAAAATCTGTTATTTCAGAATAAAACATTTCTTATTTTGTAAACTTCTCTCAGCAACCTGTTTTTGTCAAACAATAAGATCATTTCAGATTTCAAACAGCCAAAAACTAATAAAAAAAATTGTATAAAACAAATCTTGGGAAAAAAAACTGGTTGTTACCTTATTTATTGCATCTACTGTAGCAATCCTGCTGACTCGGTTATTTCTCCTAAACCAGGACAGTGTATTTAGTTTGTCTGTAAGCGTGTGTGTCCTGCTTCAGAGAAAACACAAGTCTGTCCACTGTTAAAGTGGCACAGAAGTGACATGCACACTCTATGTGCATTTTTAACACGGAATCACATACGAAAGTTAAACATAAAACATGTTGACTGCCAATAACAGCAACATTTAAGATGGCTGTAACGCAAACATATTGTAGCATGTTGTAGGTTTTCCTTCTACATAAGCAGAATAAAAAATTGCAAATCATTAACAGATCTGAACTGCATAAAAAGTGTTGCTGGTTCTCATTAAGAACCAGTTCTCATCTCTAACCTAATTATCAGACATTTATGAGCCAAAAGAACAGGCCGAGTAATTTACCAAATGATGCAAACTTAAAAAAATGAAACGGAGGACAAAGAAGTACAGATATGCGATTTGTTTGGGCCCATTTAATGACATGCAGAAACTGATCTGCAACAACGCAGCAGTAAATTGCAGCCCGCAGCCAGTTCTTCTACACAGAATATTATTGCGATTAAAAACAGACTGCAAACGCATCCCTGGTGGTCCTCTCAATAACACTGAGACATCGCGGCTCTTGCCAGCTTTGGTCTGGGATTCTGCATGCTTTTAATTTTGCTGTATGAATGCCACATTTTTGGACAGGCGAAATTCTCCTGTCATGTATTAAAAAACCCTCTTTGATGAACGCTGATGACTTTTGTTTTTTACTTATCTACCACTCGACCGTCCAAAGATGACAAAGTTCGAGTAAACAAGCCAAAAAGATGACTTGCTTGTAACCACATCTTGAAACAAATGGAAAAGGATTAGATTTCTATTGTTAAGAGAGAATATTTTGTAACACCAGCTTTCACTAACATCATCCATCACTGTGTTAAAATACCCAATAGAATAATGTTGGCAAACCTCAAAGCACATCACAATTTACAGACAATATAAGACAGGAAATACATTAAACAGCTCATTAATCAGTCTACACTAATATGTTTTCTTATGAGTCCGACAGATTATTTAACCAAGCCTGCAAGGTTAATATGTCCCTTCTTCTTGGTGGCCAACAACAACTTTTTAACACTACTAAAAGTTGAACCAAACTGTTGGTCTAACATTTGGATTGTGACCCGAGGAGATCTTGAAACATTTCACAGGAAACATGAAAATTTGTCCACTAACTTTGATGGCTCCTCACAGACAACACAACTCAGATAAAAACAGAATTCAGGATCCGAAAGGCACTGAACATTCCTGGACTTTTTAATGACCAAAACATTCATGACTTTCTCAGTGTGAAAGAACAAAGAGGACATTTTCCAGATCACGACTTTGGAACAGAAAAACAAAACATTCCACGCCATTTGGCAGACTTTCTGGTTTGGTGGCATTATTGAAGCTCTGCGCTTTATCCAAAAGGCTGACTGCGGTAAGGCAGACTGCAGCTCTGCAGGAGATGGTAAGGAGCAGACTGTTAGTATCTTGTCTGTCACCTGCTGTGTGTCACCAGGCTCCTGTCATTTTCCCCCATTCATTTTTCACAGTCACTCAACACTCTCCATCTCCTCTGCACACTGCTGCAATACTGTCATTTGGGGAAGTGAAACAGAACAAGGAAAGGACTGTTACTGACACCAGCAGATACAAGGATGTGTTTGTCATCTAAAATTTATATAAGCTGTTTTTTCTGCCCTGCTCCAGCTGTCGGAATGCGCTGGAGCTTGTTTCTCTCATTTAAAAATCTCTTGCTGTTTTAATTGTTGTGTGGGGGACTGCGGTACATTTGAAACAGGCGTTTAAGAACGACTTTCTTCTGACATTTTTACACTAATAAAGAAATTTATTGAATTCTATGAAAATATAAATATAACAACAAAATCTGAATTGAAATCCAACTTCCAACTTTGGAGTTGTAACTTGAATTTAAATATAAAAATTGCTCTAATATAAATAACAAAAACTGCACTAAACATTTTTAAATATAACATTAGCGAATTAAAATGTTCAGTGTTCCACATATACAAACACACAAAGTAAATGTAAACAAACACCAATAGAACAGCTATATTTGTCTCAGAGTTAAAGCTGATGCGTTTAATTAATATTAAAGTACTTTCCTCTATTGTTTATTCTAATACGTAGGGTTTATTTTGCAGGGACAACCTTACGTAAGCCTTGTACCACATGTTGATTTCCACAAATGTGCTTTAACACTTTGCACCATAATAAAACAACGCGCTGTTTGTCTGACCAATAACATTCATACAGAATAACATGACATACAGCAGACAGACCTGGGACACTTGTTCAGAAATGGTCATGATTTTTGTACTTCTGTTAGGTGTCACTACCACATCACTACCGTGCTTCCCAGAAATGACTTACAGCAGCTATGAAATGGGTTTAAGATCACAAACCCACACGTCTGTTCTGATAACAATTTTTCTTCAAATAACCTCTCACCTCCTCCTCCAGCTTGTTCTGGGATTTCAGCCACATCTCCAGAGCGTGAAACATTAAAAAACGCCAGCAGGTAAAAGAGAGTGAGACAGCTTTGAGGATAAAGAATGATGACCCTAAAAGATGACTTTCCATGTAATTGCTGTTCTCTCGTCTGGTCACATCTGTCATTGATTTTTATCTGGAGTCTTCCTCAGGACTGCATTAAGAGTCAACCAGAGCAAATATAAACAGAAGACTGAGTGGGAAAGCACCCAAGCTTAAAAGGCCACAGTGTCTTTTATGTAGTCCAGTTAGCCTTTACGCTACTGCCCAAGATTTTTCACATGACTTAAAGGGCTTTTGGGTGGTTCTGGGAAGGCTGAAGTGCTACTTTTTCTTCCAATACTGTACCTAACCATGGCAATAACTAAAGCACGGTTACTGGATTGTCATAAAAAGCAGATTGTGTTTTAGCTGCAACGATGCTAAGGGAAAATATAACGCTATTGTTTAAAAACGTTCAACACTAAGAGAAAGGACAAGGATGCTTTGTTACAGAAAAATAAACTGGATGGAAATGACTAATTTCCTGGAACAGGTCCTAAGTGAAGAAGAAGAGAGAAACACAATGCTGATAACAGAATTTGCTGAGAGAAAAACGCTTAACCCGAACACTGCCTGTTCTATATCAGGAGCTGAGGCTGATGCCAAATGAACAGCTTTGTTAGTGCTTCAGTTATGAGACGGACCGGGGGTCCAGTGTGTTTAGTGAAGTGGCGCGTCATGAATACCGAGTGTCTGCCTACAAATCGCCTTATGCTCCAGAACGGGCCAGAACTGAAGCGCAGACAGGACCGTAAGCTCCGTCCACAAAAAGATCTGTAGCGATTTAGCCCATTGGCAAGCTAGCAAATGACTAATGGTACCAAAAATAAACACGGTCAAAAAGTGCACAGAGTTTGTTTGCGTGTGCACAAAACAGTTCATGTTTCACCCCCAGGTCCTGTAAACACTCTGTTTGTGCCAGCGTGTCTCATTCGATCTAAATTCAAATTGTTCTAAAGCCCATGACACAAATGAATCTCTGATGTCTCCCTGGAGTGTGACGTTAATCAAACAAGCATTTCAGCGCATATTTACAAGGGACCGTCCATGCAGTTAAACACCCGCCAGCTAATGACAGCTCACAGAGAGTAAATTAAGCCATATGGAAATCTATACAGCCCACATCCTGTGAACTATACGCCACATATTATCGGCGGTTTAGTCAAGACATTGATTTTATACGTAGGAGAATTATATGGAGTTGATTCTGTAACCACAGACTGAACCACAGTTTCAATACTGAATGAAAAGCACTTTAATTAAGACCTGAGAAAGCTGCAGTCAATTTCATTTAGGGAGCGAAGAATTACAAACACACCACCAGTTAAGCCGTCGACTAAATCCACTGACTAACTCTCGTGTTGGATCTGGTTTTAAATAGAAGCCAATTGGATTTTGTTAATAAATCTGTCATTTAAACACCGCAAGCTCTGAGTGTGACCCCTTTAACAACCTATAATTTACATGTGCAGCGTATCAGGTACCTCTGATGGCACTTTAAGCTCACGTTAGTCATTGTAGCATGCGGAGGTACGTTGTTGTAAACCGCAAACCGTTATTTACAACCCATTTAGTGCTAATTGAGGTCTTCATAAAATAACTAAGACTGTCAATCGATTAGAAACGTTCTCTGAATTCATCAATTTAATTGCAAATCATTACTTGCTGAGAAAAGCCTGTAAATGAGGGCAATTCAAAGACATTTCGTTATTGCAGCAGACAAAAGCATTGAATAGAAAATACTGGCTACTATAGACACTAGTGTAATGTCTGCTTTATTTCCCTATCATTAAACCAAAAGACCCATTACTGGACTCCAGCCAGCAGCAATCCATACCCAATGGAGTTTGTCACCCTGTCCAAGGTCCTGCAGACTTATTGTAAATGTATATATACATATATATAGATATACTTCTGAAGCTGCATTGTGTCTTCTTGTTTTCAGCATTGTGTTAAAACACCAAATTAAAGGAACAGTTTAACCAAAAAAGAAACTTCTTCCATGATTTGTGTCGCCCTAAACATTCTAGTCATTCCCCCTTATGTCACTCAAAACCTGTATGACTTTTTCTTTTGTGAAACACAATAGAAGATATTTTAAGAAATGTCTCTGTGGTTTTGTGCCCATACAATGAAGGTCAATGGGTCAATGAAGGTCAATGGGTGCCAATGTTGTTTGGCTACCAGCAAACTTCAAAATATGTTCTGTGTCCCTCAGAAGCAAAAAAGTCGCACAGGTTTAGAATGAGAAAGATGGAGAAAGAGGTTTTTGGCTGAATTATTCCTTTAAAATTAAAGATCATTTGATAGCAATTTGTAGTGTATTTAAAAAATAAACAGTAAATGCATAATTTCCACAACAACGTATGCCAGAGATCATAAACATTGATTGGCATCACTTAGCAATGCATTAGCGAAAATGTATGGACAAAGCAGATTTTCACAAACAAACTAAACATAAGTTTTCCATTAATACTTAAAGCACATGCTTATAAAAGGTGTGTGTGTGTGTGTGCATATATATATATATATGTGTGTGTGTGTGTGTATGTATATGCATATATGTGTGCGTGTGTGTATATGTGTGTGCAAATTATCCTGCACAGTGTGGCTTTGTTAGTATCAGTGAGAAAAGGTCTTTTCTACCATATCCCACACGCCTCATTGCTTCCTCCTACAGTCTGAGCGCCTTCTTTACTGTGATAGCAAGCGAATGAACAAAAGACAGAGTCTATTTATATCTCTCCTCACAAAGCCCTTCTTGGCGGTTGCCTGCAGTTAATCATTATTCATAATGCGGGGGAAGCATCACCTTCACTATGTCACGTAACAGTATGTGCTGGAGGGATCTAAGAGCTGTGTGTTCATCACCATTTGTCACATCTGAACGCCTGCATCTATAAATACACACACACGCATGTGTATGTGTGTGCACGCCACTCGCTTTGACCTTTCCACAAGGTCCCCGGGCTTGACTTATCTCTGCTGCGTCTGTAACAACACCACGCTATACTGTGTAGCATAAATGTCACACAATCACACGCCACAGAAAATGCGAAACCAGCAGCGATGTGACGTACCAATGCTGTCCAGGGTTTCATGCTGTAGTCCGTCAGTCACATGCGGGAAAGTCTCGATGAACACCTTCCTTTGACTCAATGATGCCTCAGAGATGATGTATAAGAAAACAAAACAACATGGAAGCGGTTTGATGGTCAACAGAGATGTTTCCTAGCAACCAAACAGCAAAGGATAAACAATGGTATAAAATGCTAGTTCATTTTTATCGCTGAGGTATCTCTGCAAAAGTCAAAACGTGTTTTTTTAGTAAAATATGTTTTAATGTAATTTCGTGTACTAACCTGATTGATCTAATAATGACTGTATTTGACTAAGTCAATGTTTTCATGAACTTACTCTCACTGGGTGAATATTTATGTGACATCATACACCTGCGCCTCATTTACAGATTTACAGATTTCTGAAAAGCATTTAAGCTGGAAGTTTGACTAGGAAAGTGCTGCTCTTCTGGGAAATTCTGACTTTGACTGTTTAACAGAATACAGCATACTTTTAATGGCATGTCAGGTGTTGTCCTAATATCCTACCGTAAACGCAATCTCCCTCTTTTTAATGTTTTGTTTGTGCACCTGAACAGCCTGAAACAAAAGCAAGAAGCAATTTCTTCTAAAGAAAGTGAAACCACGCTGTAGGGATTTATAGATCGCATAAAAAAACACAAGATGAAGAGGATTGTGGGAAACAGTGCATCACCTACACTTTTAGATTATAAGGTTCAGAGATAAGACAAAAGAAGTCTGATAAACAAAGACGTTCTGATAGAGTCCCCGCTGGCAGGCGGTCGGACTGATCCAAATAAAGATTAGAGATGGTGTGATCTACTGTGTTCTCGGACTCCCTGAGGCGCAGGAAGTGAAATATTACACAAAGAGACACAGTACATGTGCTACAGTCACACAGTCAAGAGGCCACGCCCCCCTCTCTTTTCCAGTAAATAACATTTTTGGGGGAAAGTGGAGGGAAGAAAAAGAAAAGGTGTGATTTTACAAGAATTCTGTGAAAGCAGACCACCAATGTTTGGGTACAACCCAACTGGTGGTCCCAACACACGCACCACTTACTGTAGAGAACGAAACAGCCACCACTTCGTTGGTGCAGACGGGCGCAAAGATGACTCTGTTTTTTCTTTCTTTCTCTGGGAGCTTAATTGTCTGTGACCCTTCATCAACTCAGGAAGGAAAATAAAGTGTTCTTGGCAGCGCCGTTGTCCGAGAAGGCGGCATGTTTGAACGTTAACATTCAATTAACCTTCTGTCAGGAAACCGAGGAGTTTGCTTAATGATGAGGCTGTTTTTGAGTTTCTCACTGCACTGCACATCAACCCCAGTACCTGCTGGTATTTAGCAATCATTAATCAAGACAAGCTCAACACGCTAAAGTTACATTAGGCTTTCATTAAACATTCCCTCTGTTGAAATCCTGCTCCAGTCAGAACAACTAGAACAGATTTCACACTAACATATCTAAATCCTCAATCTGTACAGTCAGGTATTGAGACACCCATTCTCTCTCTGTTGTGAATATCTGACACAGATGTTGTGGTCATTTACCATGGAGAGTTTAGGAGTCCCTGGTATGTGTCTTGTTAATCTCATGAGCCTTCAGAGCTTTTAAACTTTCCTTTTTTGCTTTCCATTGAAGTTTCCTTTCATTGCCCTGCCAAAGTTGATAAACACATAACATTTGCCATTTTTCCACCTCTTCCATTGAAAGTAGCTCTTCCACAAAACAAATATCTAAAACTATTGAGAAAGGTCAGATGAATCTCTCTTAAAGCACAAAAAACCCAAAGCAAGTCAAACATGAGGTCATGGAACGTTTTGTCTTCTACTGTGATGTCTGGTTACAGGCACCAACTTTTCCCTAATTTAAGTTTCCATGCAAAAATATGAACTGGGAAAAGCCTTTGTGTGCTGAAAAGAGCTAAGTGATTTTCTTCACAGAGAAGTTCCAACTATAGAGTGCACATGTGTTTCTAATAAAACAGTCCGGTTTACATCCAAAGTTGGGCCCCTTCACCACTCTGGAAAAGAATCTGCGAAGGCACCACAGGCCAGTGACAAATGGAAACAAAGGAGAAACTAAGACGATGAGAAATGAAAGCTTGCAAAAGTGAGGATATCCTTGTATCCAAAGAACACAAACTCCACTTTTTGCTTTCTATGGCGATTAGCGTGAAACCCACCCGAATTCACTCCCTTATACTGTTACAGTCTCAAAACCCCAAAAATGACACCATTTAAACAATAAGCCTCATTAAAGCTATCAAAATCGTTCCGAAATGACAAGCGTGTCACGCCAGGTGCTTAAAAGCTACAGTTGCTCAATGCTGTAGGCCTACAGATCACTGGAACAGTAATTTAACCTCCCAATGGAGGCAGCACCTAACAACTGCTCTCTTTGTTGCTAAGTGTCAGTCTATTCCCCTTTCAAACTCACAGTTGCTTGAGGGGCCACACCAGGGTGCACATGTAATGAAGCCGAGCTGGATCACAGTGCAGAGGAACGCTTGGGGAACATTGTACATACATTGGAAATGAGTGCAATTCTCTACTCTGGCTTTGATGTTGAGGCCTGTAGAGCAGCGCTGGATTCATTCCTTTGCAGGGCTAAATAAAGAGATTGTTATTTTCAGGTGAAAATCTTCATCTGTGAAAGTTCTGTGGGCATATTGGTGCCTGTCGGAGTAACACTATGTCTCCTGCACAATTTACCAATTTAGACACATCAACGCACTAACCAAACAGGCTTTAAGCTAAACCGCTAATAGATCTATATTGATGTCCCAGAGAATGAGTGTGCTAACAGTATGGAGAAGGTTACCCAAATATCTGGTCATTATTCATTCACATTCTTGTTGTTCCAAAATCATATGATATTGTTTTTAATGGAACAAAAATGTTGTTTTTAATTAAAATGTTACACTTGTGCTTTTTATTTCCTGTCCACTACAGCCAAATAATAGCTTTGAGGGGAAAAATGGCTCGAGTCAGAGTTTGAGTCATTATTCTGGTTCTGATAATGTTCCAGTCCAATGGGCTGGTAATTCAAAAACTGCTGTGACAGGATTACTGAGCACGCTCAGTCCAATTCATGAATTAATGGTTTGGTATGATTTGTGAAAGAACTTGTTTAAATGAACAACTCATTCACCAATCCGGTTCTCAGATTCAGCTCACTGTGATTGGTTCACAGCGGTTCTCATGTTAACAGCTCACTGGAGGGGAAGATTATTAGTAAACACAGACTTAGTTTCAGTCTGATTATCCCACAAAGCTATCAAATGGCACAGCAGCTGTTTATCTTATTATGTGAATCTAAGTCTTAATTATTTTGAGTAACGATTAGGTTTAGGTGTAAATGCTGGTCTAAAAATAAAATGCATTCATAAATTATACATAAGAAGCAAAAATGAAGCAAAAATGAAAATAGTCATTAATTTATGTAGTTACAAAGAGTAAGAAACAGCTGTACAGGAAAATCGTTATATGTTCTATGGTTAAAAAAAATTGATGTTCTGGTGACTATTCAAATTATTTATCATAATTGAAGTCCAAAATTAGCTTAATCAAATCAAGGATACAATCAAAATGACTGTCTATACAAAAAATACATAATGCAAAAACATGTCAAATCCTGCAAAAAGTTTGCACAAGTTTTTCCCCACCAACTATTTCAATTATTAGTGAGCAAGGCCAAATGTACAAAAAACGATTCTTCAGAAATTCACCTGTTCAGACAAAAAAACAACAGCATATGGGTTTGGATTGCTTTTCAATTCTGGGTGAACTATTTTTTTAATGTGTTTTTCCTTCAGGTTTTCTCTGGAGTGAAACATGCAGTGATGGAACAAACCAACAGGTGAGAAAAAACAAGACAAGGTGGATAAAGTGGTGATCGGGGTGATTTTATGGTCTGGAGAGCAAGGAGAAGAGAGACAACGTGACGCAGGGAGAGTACGATTACTCTGCCTTTTCAATGGCTGCTTGTGTAAAAGCTCTACCTATCTTGGTCAGGTACCGAGAGCGGAACATGTTCCCTCCCATGTCTGCCCAACACCGCCCGAGGCGGAGAACAGCCTCCGACCGCAGCACCTCATCTCCACATGGTTGCTTTGATGTGCGCTCACAAGGCAGCCCATGTCATTGCGTTTGAAAGCTCTCGTTTTCCACGACACCGACACGCAGGTCGCGTCGCTCCTGGCGTTCCAGGTGCTGCCATGTGTTAATCTCGAAAGCCCGGTTCTGCATCAAGCTTCCCTTCTCACACGAGTAAACTTTGAAGAGCTGTCTGATCAAACTAGCGCTTAACAACCCACATGATCACCGGAAGCCTTCCTAACTACAGCTGCTTCAAACTGGGCACAACTTTTACCACCCCGGCTTGTTTATCAGCGGCGACAGGTGAGGAACTGGCAGATGGGGCAGACATCTCGCAAGGACGTTTGCGACTAATCACATTAAGCAAATAAATGTTGGAACATAGCCGAAAAAATGATCTAAATGAAGAATAACTCTTGTGTGTCCTTTCAGGCTGCATGCCGGTCGCAACAAATGCGGCTGACAGCGATAACGACAGTCAGCCTCTAATGTAATGAAATTGCATTCGCTTTCACTGGCAGATACCCAAATGATTATCTACAGTATTACCTCATCACACGCACAGGTCTGTATTACACAGTGATAGATGTAAAAGGCTTTGCAGCCTAATGCGTTGCTAGATTCGGACGCTGTACATCATATGGAGATAATCAGAAAATTCCATGCATCTTTTGGGTGATTTATTTCTAAGTAACTCCTGCACTGAGATTATTAAAGCGCTCGTGTCTGCAGCCACCTGCAAAAGTACACAAGAACTAAAACACGAATGCAGGACATGTGCGGTGCAGGAATCAAACTCTGGGAGAGCCCTGAGGGCAACAAGGCCATCTGAACACTCCTCTGCTGTGACAGCACCCTTCTGGACCATCAGGGACTGCTGTAACCCTTAAACAACATCACACAAATAAATACTTCACTCTAAACAGAAGCCCCACATCTTGGGAATACCAGGATTCGTGACAAGGAAAAAGAACATGTAGACAGTTTAGGAAATAATTTATCCAGACATTGGTTGTAGACCAGGCCAACAAAACTCAAGGGCGGAAAGAACTGGCTCCGTTTTGAGCTATTAATTAGGAAAATGTATCTTTAAATCTTGCTGCTGTGATATAACAAATATAAACCTGAAAAATTGAAGTGAAAATACATTAGAAAAATAGAGGTACATTGCATACATTTGGTCTTGTAAACGTGTCAAAAACTAGTAGTACTATTATATATATGTGTATAATCCAAATATGCTCTCCTTAGGCTACAATAATACACATTATACATTTTTGTTAAGCTAATAACTGACATTGGCTTGACAAGAACTAACATGGTTCTGACATTCTAACCTTTTGACCTTCAGAGCTCTACTGAGGAACCCTGCAGATATAATTAACATGCATGTTCATAAAATCACAAAAGCAATGTCAATCTCTTAAGATGAAACTAATCTTACATAAAAACTACAGTTTTAAGAGGATATAACAGAGCTGTCTGTGAGAGCAGTGCATGACACTTTAAATACTGACTGCAGGTTCGAGGACTAACCTGTGCGACCTTCACGGCGTTCTGAGTTGCACCTCCAGCGTGATATTCGACCTTAAATTTCTTGACTATTTCATCAAACCTAACAAAAAGCAAAAGAAAACAAAATAGTTAACATAGTGAAAAGAAAAAAAAATAACAATATTGATCCAAACACATGAACACAATAGAAGAATAGAACGAAAACAAGGAAATTAAATAGAAATAAGTGGAATAGATATTGGTAGGATGTGTGAAGACGGAGGAGGTTTTATTTTTAACACAGGCCCTGTCCAGTGTTAAAATCGCAAGATCACAATATCACCCAGTGGAGAAGCATCGAGAACAGGAAACCTCAGACACTGTAAACAGGAAATGGAGGACGTATGCCACAGGGCAGTGAGATTTTTGAGAATGTGTGTGTGTATTGTACTTCTGCACTAATCTCTCAGCATGTAGTGACACGTGCACAGACACAAACACACACACAGACACAAACACACACAAGCAACAACTGACCCATCTGATGTCTGGACATTATAACAGAAAAAAGCATACAGCACAGTGTATGCAACAGATTTAAACAGCATACAAATAGTGTGAATCACTGAAGGACGTGACCCCCGTGGCCTCTGCACTGAATACACAAGTGGGATAAACAGACCTTGTGCAGACACAATTTATATTTGGGTTTAAGATGAGGAATGAGAAATGTTTACAAGACGCAAATGACATGAAAAAACAATGGCATTGTACATATATACATATATGTGTGTGTGTGTGTGTGTGTGTGTGTGTGTGTGTGTGCGTGTGCGTGTGTATTACATGTATATATTACACACACATACTCATATACTTATATACTAAATAAATTCAACTATGCTTAAGCATTTTTTACTTGCTCAGTCCATAGCAAAACCTCTCCACAATGTTGGTCAACATTAACCAGGTGTGGCCACCGATAAATTACCCGGAAAATCTCTGTCACCGTGACTAAAAATATGAATTCCCATGAATTCTGAGAATGACAGCAATGACGGCACTGATGTACCAACCCTACAGAGACCCTGGTGCACAAAGACCCTCTGCACAATGATTCATAAAAAGCTTATGTTCTATTAGCACAGAGTGGCCTTGGGGCCATGAATGGGCCACCCCTGGCTCACAGCACCCCCTCTGGGAGGAGGGTCAGTGCGCTCCCTGATCTGTCACTCCTCTTGTGACACCATCAGAGGGGAAAACCCATCAAGCAACACTTCATATTCAGCCAAGGAGCAGGAAGGAGCGGCGGGGGGCCGGCTTCAGCGAGGAAAGATCTCACATAACTACACATTTAAGTACTTCCTTTAGCAACAGGAGCTCTGCACGCTTGGCAACAAAAGGCTCAGGCTGGAGATGGTTGCCATGTTGAGGCTTTTCAAGATGCTGCCCAACAACAAACGCACCGGTTTCTCACTCCAGCTCGTCTTCAGCCTTTTGAAGCTTTTGTAAACAGTGGCGTGACACCTCCTGAGAGCACCATCACATGTAACTTCCTCCCGTCTGTCTGACTCGCCTCTTAAAGAAACAGTTCACCTTAAAAAAAAAATACAGAATTTGTATTTTAAGTCAAACGTGCATGTCGAAAGCCAATGACTCAAACCACTGAATTCATTTAAGGGCTATAAACAATATTTCTTCATTGTAGAGTTTTTTGTGAAAACTAAACTCTTTTGAACTTGTTGAACTACGCTTTGAAGCCTTTACGGCATGAACAAACAGGGCCAAACAACAAATTAAATGTTACCTATTCAACAAAACAGACCAAATAAAGACTCTTGTTTCACACAACAATAAAACCCTTATTTAAATCAAACACAGTTCACTGCAGTTTACTCAAGTGCGCTGGTCGTTTACAAACATCCTGGTATCAGGTCATAACAATTAAACATTTTCCAACATCCCTGTGCATCTGGGTCAATGCTGAGTGCGGAGGCCGGCAGCGCCCCCTGTCTAGATCACGGGACCCTCGATTCTTCATAGCGTGGGAACAATATACACACTTTCCTAGCGCAGAAGAAAAAATACTAACCATTTTGACCACAACGCGTAGGACTGAGCTAAGCAAGTCAAACCACGGCCATACGTACACAAACACTTTACCCTTTAACACACACACACAGAGAAAAACTTCTTGCACTTTCTGCCCAGAGCTCTAGGGGAGAACACATTTTAGTTACGGGCTGAAATGGGTCAGGAGGAGAACTTTGGATGGGAGAGCAACCACAGTTCCTCAGTGTAGGGTTACAAAGCAGGGCTAAAGACCAAACACACACAGACACACGCCCCTCAGAGAAAAAACACACACACAGAGGCACACAGTGAAAACACTTCAGAAAAAAAAATAAATCAACTTAAGCTGAGAAATATACAGAAAATGTATGATGATTTTGCAGACAACATAACACCAAGCAAGATATTAAACATTGACAATTTTAATAAGCCTTTCATCAAAACTTTTCAAATAGTACATTTAGGTCATTCTGATATTTAGGAAACCAAGGACCAAAGAGACAATCACCATTCTTTTAAGACATCTAAAAACATACAGAAATAAATATGTATGCATACACACATGCACTTGCATATGTGGTTTAAGAGGACTCTCCATCAACAACAATAACTCCTAACTCTTACCCTTCTCCTAAACCTAGCCCTTACAGAAATGTGTATTAAAATTAAAATACAATTAAGTATGTTTTTTATCCATTTGGAATACGAGGACACAGGAAGATCTCTCAGAACCCATGTTTACATCATTATACACACCATTATACACATACACATTTGTTTCCTTGTAAACCACAAAAACACCACACACACACACACACACACACACACACACAAACACACACAGATAAAATTGCAAAACCCAACAAGGAACATATGTGTGAACATTATTGATCAAAAAAGGCGATACTCCGAGCTGTTTACTTATCAGCTTGGCAAAGAGAAAAAAGCATTCCACCTCACAGCGGGATGCAACACCATCGATGCTCAATATTGACGCAGTTTTATTTACAGTATAGTAGCTTGACTGGAAGTGGCTGATGTAGCCACATAAGCAATTCACACAAACAAACAGTGAGCCTGCAGGGAGAAACAGGGACTGTTCATCAATGGCCACAGGCAAACACTCCTCCACACAGCCTTGCGTCTAAGCGCTCCACGAACAACATCAAAGCGGCTCTCCAGTCAGATTGCGGAAAACACAGTCAATTGTGAGAAGCCTCTTATTTCAGAAATGTAAATTGGGCGGCAGTGGAGTGGTGACAAGATGAGTAAGAGCTACAGTGGGAGGTGATGAAGATCTGGGAATGAAAACTAGGTTTGAAGTTGTAGAGACACAGTTGTTGGACCTGAGGGAAGAGTTTTAAGTTAAAGGTTATTGAAGGAAATAAGCAAAAAAACTCACCCTAAAGTGCTAACAGACAACTATAGGAAATATATGCAAAGGAATGGCAAGATTTCTGACAGCTTATACCTTCAACATCAATAAGGCTCATCGCATAACCTAATGGTCCAGGTGAGAGTGATTCAGGCTAGATGATGGGCCCATCTACAGCCCATCAAGCTGCCCAGTGCTGGGCTGTATCATATATTATCTTCTGTTAGTCACATGCATGTATCCTGCACAACTATATAACATCTACAGTAACAATTATTCCCTGTAAACTTAATATAGTGATTGTTAAAAGCTGTAAAACCTTTTATAAACAAAAAATACATTTTACCTATTTTCTTTATAATAAAATGCATTATTATGTGGTGGGAAAGGACTCGAGTTTGAGTCAATTCTGTCATTTTCGTGATCCCATTAACCCCCCCCCCATCTTCTACCCTTCTACCCTGTCCAATAAATAGAAGAAAAAAATTCTTTCATTCATAACATGTAGCAATTAAGTCTCCAGTAAAACCTAAACCACAGTATTCATGGTGGATCTAGAATCCGACTGGGCATCAAACCATTTCATTTAAGCAGAACACAAGGACCATGTTTCCTCTTTTTCACAAGCACCGAACGCTCACTTATGAAGAGAGGGGCACAAAGAGGAATATCAGGCTGCTCATTGAAATGCTTCACCACAAATGTTACAAGAGCTGAAAAGAATGTGCTTAAACATCAGATTGATAAAACCAGAGGCAACATGTCTCACATATGCTCGTGGTTAGACGTATTAAAGCAAAATGAGGCCTGACTGTCTATTCAGGACTGGAAACCTTGATTTTTCAGACAGCAAGTAGAGATGCACAATTTATGATCCTGCTTTGGATTTATTTATTTTAACACGGAAGCGAAGGAAAAGTGTTAAAAAGATGTAGGTGGAGAGGGACACAGGCTGATAGAGCTGAGGAGAGAGAGAGAGGAGAGAGACAGAGAAAGAGAGAGATGGAGAGAGAGAGACAGAGAGAGAGGCAATGATGCTAAACAAAACCAGGTCAAGTCTTCAAAATTCTTTCAGCTGGTGCTTTGAAGCACAACAATCGCAGTTAATTAGATCCAGAATATCCTCCTTCACTCCAATAACATTGTTTTTGTCAATAGAACTGGATACAATTAAAAAAGAACAATGAGACAGCTCACTCTTTAAACACCAAAGTGAGACGCGACTCTCCGCCAGCGACGTTGTTTGCGGAGAACATCTCTAATAGAGAAAGAATGCGGTTCTTCGCCAGCGCAGAACATATTCTAAACACAACCGACAGCCCCTCACAGAACTGATGATTTCCTGACAGCCGTCACCACGCACGCTAAACATACACAGCTAACAATAACAACAGCCGCTTAAATACCCGTTAGCAGGCAGCTATAAAACACCCTGTCAGACAAAAGGGCCGCATCCAGATAGCGAATGTTACAGATTAGAGGTCTGAGGGGGGAAACACAGGGGAAGGGCTGTAAATAAACAGTGTGTGTGCGAGTCCCTCAGTGATTTACTGAGCCATCTTATGATGAAGTGTTCAGTAGTGCTTTGGGAACGCGATGATCAACACAGTCGTGCTACGATCACAACGACTCCGCAATTCCTCTCCAGGCGTCTCTGCTCTCGTAATGCCGAAGCCAATATGTTCCCGATCGAGGATGTGTTGTACACCAGAGAGGACAGCTGACAAATAAAAATAAGCCTTTTTGTCTGTAAACAAAGGTTTATATAAGTCCAGAGCTCCTTCAGGAATCAATAGACAACACTCAAGGGTAAACGCTGAGGAGATCATAAAAGCATAAGAACCGCTTTACCAGGAACAGTTTGTTTTGTGAGGAATCGCCCCGCTGAATTATAAAGGAAAATGAGTGTTGAACTTTACACCAAAATGTTAGGATGCAGTTAAAAGCGGAGCAATAAAGCATCGTCATCTCGTTTTTAATCGAGAAATTGCGTTCAGAACAGACTGTATTTGCAAATCTGAACCATCACTACCAATGGCTGTTAAAGAAATACTTCAAGCAAATAAGAAAATTCTTTTATTTACTCTCACTCGTGTAACCCCAAATGTACTGGAACTGAATGTGCTGGTTCTGCTTTTCTGTGCAATTACAACGAATGAGACGTAGAGCTTTTAAGATAAATAGGGTTTAAAAGCCCCATAAAAGTATCATAAAATAATTACTCAGACTGGTTTTGTGAACCAGACCAACAAATCCATTGAAAACGTGAAACTAGAGAACGATTTGTTAAATTCGACATTGTAACGTCTCTAATAGAATCTTAGAAATATGGCAATTATAGCCGAGGCAGAAATCCAGGCAGTTTTTGACAAGAAATACAGTATAGCCAAAAATTATATGAAATATAAAACATTGTGCTACTGCTATAGTAGGCAGAATGTGTGAGGAATTTTTTGTCTAACATCTCACTTACATTTACTTCAAAGGAGCAACCAGGACATTCTACAAAAGTTCTTCTTTTTTGTTCAAATAAACAAACTAAAGCTACAATCTTCAACTTTTTAAACATAAAACTGCAGTTTTCTTTTACACGGTTACACATGTTGAAATCAAATTAAGCCAAACTGACATTTCCCAGGAAATCTCATCTGACAGCTAAATTATAAATCATTATTATAAATGTACTGTTGCAAACGGTCGTAAAGTCAGAAGACTGTTTAAATGTTTTAAAAGCTTTTAAACATTGCCCTGTGACATGACTTGCTCAATAACCGATTTGTGTTTGTTTTTGTCACAGCTGTAAATCATTTCTCACAATAATTTTACTATTGGATGAACTATTGCATTTAATAAAGACCACTAGCACACAGTGACTGTCAGATGCGCTGTTTTCCTCCAGCATTGCTCAGGAAAGTCTGTCTGAACCAGGATGTACAGGGATTAGGTGCATGTCTATACAGTATTCCCTATTAAAGATTTATACAGCATCTGTTAAAGCTATTGACATACAAGCCTGACCTCAGGAAGAGCTGCCTTGTTTTTCCCCATTTCAAATCATTGGAAGTGGTTGGATTCGCTGTCGACAACTTTTGCAGAGGCTGAATAAGGAATGAGCCAATTCATGTCCTCACATATACACACACACACACACACACACACACACACAGACATATACACACACATTCAGAGAAAATACACACACACACAAAGAAAACACACACACAGAACATGCACACACGCAAAGAAAACACACAGACTTAGAATTAATATCATGGAACAAATTTAACCTGCTGTTGGGTGGTCATGAAAAGTCCCGGTAAACTTTTGACTGCTGAGCGCGTCTGAATTATGAAGTGAAGGAGATGGGTTCATTTATTTGGAAATGCACATACCAGGTGGCGAGAGCGTGGGACATTATTAATGTAGCTGTCATGTAAATTCCATATAAACACAGGAACAGAGAGGAAATGTACAATTTACAAGCACCTTACTGACCGAAACCACAAAGCAGCCATTCATTCACGTTTAAATAGAAACAAGGTGGTCAATGCTTGCCGTCATCGTTAGCCTCTTAATAAACAAGTGAATTATACAGGCCTGTCAAAAATAACTAACCCTGCGGTTTGATTTAAGATAGGAAAAACACACTTTAGGGACAAAAAAAACAAATAAGTCAACTTCTACAATTAATGCTTGTTTTGCAGTTGTATTTGCTAAATTACACACAGCTACAATTTAAACAACATGCATAAAACAACTTATCCCACGAGTCTACAAAACGCAGCAAATATGAAATCTATAGCTCAGGGCACAGTAGACTGATCTGAGGTCTGTGGGAGCCAGAGAGCTGCTGTGTGACAATACAGTGGAAGGCTGTTTTTACTGGCGGCCTCTCTCTCTCACTCTCTCTTTCTCTCCCCAGATGAGTCATTAACAGGCAGGCAGAACCAAGTGTCCTGGCTTTAAATGCCACCCTCTAAAAATAAACCCCAATTGCAGCCTGACTAATGTCTCCATCAGTATTCTCTGTTCCAGGCTTGTGTGCTAGCTTAAACGCTAACCTGCGCAGAGCTCTGTCAGCAGGGGGACGGCCACCTTGACTGCTCTCAATGTTAATCATAACACTCGGAAATTTCCGTCTACTTTAAAACAGATTTTCACCAGGCCTGTTTTTTTACACATACCCTGGATGGAAGGTGTCTGCTTTATATTTCTGTAATAACACATTGCGGATTGAATTGAAAAGCATGTTGAATATTTTATGTTGTACGATAAATGCTTGTGACACCCTGAATATTCTTTGAATATATCCTGCTTTTCTTTACTCTATAAAGTGCAGAAAGGAAGTTTTGGGAATTGTCAACTTGTCAATTTTTTCCTGACACAGACAGAACGTTTCAAAATGTTTTTTCTACGTTGTCAATTCTGGCACATATGAAGGGCAGCTCGGATTTAAACGTCAAACACATCTTGGAAAACGTGAAGAAGTCAGTGACTTATATCTTAAGAAACCTGAACCGGTAAGACGCAGATGTGTCTTCAGAGGTGTGAGGATGGTGATAATAACCGTCCTATCAAATAAGGTTACATAAGACATGCGGTTGAACCAGCCCTCGTGTGGAACGCGGTGGCCGACGTGCCGGCACGCACGGCCTTTGGCATCCGGACCGCAGTCAGACAGAATGTCTGTGGCCTCCTGTGAGGGCCTCTTCCCCACCGGAGCAAATTCACCACATTAATGGAAAGAGACAGAGAAGACTTAATAAAGCTTGGTAGGACACCTGCTCCTGGCTGTCCACACTGGGGAATCTGAGCAGCCTGGGTGTTTATATCACACAAGGGGACCCAATGGAATGGATACACACACTCACGCACACACACACGCGCACACACAC
>JBAJNP010005397.1:0-29244 GCA_036877545.1 Yasuhikotakia modesta
TTTTTCTTTTGTCTCTCCCTTATTGCCACACCGGTTTTCGTATTTCTCTTTTATGTCCATTCATCCTACCATGTTCTTACAGGTACCAAACAAATGTTCAATTTACTTTATCTTTACTGACTGGTAAAATCTTTCACTCGACATCTTTCAATTATCTTAAAACATGTCATTACAAGGTTGTGTGAAATACTGGGCTGTGATAAGTCTGTAGTCGGATTGTCTTTTATAAAAATAACTAAATGAAAAATTGACCATTGTCCTAAGCAGCCTAGATTTCCTAGACAGTGGTGCTATTTTCAATTCTCATTATTCTGAAATAAAATAACTTCTATTCATACATATGGTATCTCAAGTGAATTAATATTTTTAAAACACATTTTTATATTCACAAAGTGGTCTTGATCAATCTTCTGTGATTTATTTTTGTAATAATGACTGACTGCCTGTATATTCGCCCTTAAAATATTCTACAAAAATGGACCAGCAAATAATTATGTAGTTGATGCTAGTTATAATGACTTAATATTAAATAAATTGTCTTTTTTATTCAAACAACATCAAGTTGTTTATGCAAAACATCCGTGTTTTGTGTGAATGAATCGCCTGATTAGTTCGGCGAGTGTCGGGGTCAATACAAGGGTCAGAATTAAAAACGGGAAAACCGCTCCAGATGATTGGAGATCAGTCAATGAGGTCAAAGGTCATGGGAAAAAAGGAGGTTAAAAGAGCACCCGTGCTGAGGTGAAGGTGTTTGTCTGACTGGGCAAGAACAAAATGGGTTGGGGGGGACATTACTGTGACTACAATGAAAGGTTTAAGTCTTTGACTCTTCAAAGCCAAAATAATGCCAATAAAGCTTTAAAAGACTCTTGAAAAGACTTTTAATGGCCACTTCAAGCCAGACAAACAGCTTACATTGTTAGCACATAAAAACTACATTAGGAGCAAAGGCGGTACATTTACTACCGTTCTCAAGTCCCGCCTTAACGTAACGCACCAGCATTGACTGGCCAGCCACTACATTGACTTCATGAAGTGAGTACATCCGATTTAACTATGAAATAAACAAACAGCAACACTTATCTAAAGATATCCCAAAAAGCAATATCTCAAATAGTGTGTGGGCTCTATTCATTCATCATGGCAAACAAATAAGATCATAACCAGTCAGTGGAAAAGCCATTTAAAAACTGTAGCAGGTTTTCTACAAACAACCCCAGGGATGTGCTCGTTTAACACGTAAATACATATATATTTTGCATGTGATATAATTGGGTTTAAATAAATAAACCCAAGACACCAGATGGCAGTATTTAACCCCACTACAATGGAAGATTTAAGAAGTTTGTTATATTCCCTTAACTACATCTACTACTAAAATAAATTATAATCTTATATGAAACTCATGTAGTACAAAGTAGTTCTGGACAAAACCTTTCACTTAGTGTCATATTTGCACAAGTCGCTTTTTTATTAATGCATTTAGGTATAAAGATAAACTCTGTCGCCTCCTATTGGATATAAACCGACATTCTTGAGAAATTCAACTGGAATTTAATTCATTTAACTGGAACAATTTTTGATAAAAAAAAAAAAAGATCAGAAATTTGAACACATACAAAACACTGTTTTCAATACATGTAAAATGATTGCAACATAAATGTTATTTTTCCTTTTCTCTAGAAATATTTGTTACTAAAAGAAGACGCTACATACTCCTAATAACACACCTCTAGTAACTATAAAATACACAAGAGCACATATTGTATTTTAATATACATAATATTAATTTCCAGACAAAAAGCAACGAGAAAACTGACTTACCTCACGTCCCAGTTAAGACTGCAAAAAACTACCTGCAACTTCCATTAAAACATATTCCACCTTTGACATACATAAACAAAACCTAAAACAAAAATCTATAAAACTCACTAATTCCCTATTTATATTCAAAGTAAACCATCAAACATTAACAACACTGATGAGAAAACGTTATTCTGGTGACTGTTAAAGACTCTTAAAGAACTAACAAGAAACTGTGTATGTGTGTGCGTTCCTTATGCTGAAACAAGACCTTTACCATCTGCGTTAAACTAATATACGTCTTGTCTTTAAAAGGGCACTTTTTTCTCTCTCTCTTTTGACTGGAACTGAAATCAATGGTCGCGCAATTAAAGAATGTGGATTTGTCAACCCATGTCTCACTGCTAAAGTGCGTGTGGGGAGCACTACACAAACCCAATAAGACGTTCAATACGAGCAGCTACTACGGTGCCATCAAAAACAAACCAGACATTTTTAATGTTCTGGGTGTTTTATTCTGTCGAGAGGCAATATTGCATATTGGCATATTGGCAACAAACATCAATGTCCACTAAGATGTCTCACAGAGGCCTATTGACTCTCCACCTCTGAGCAGAGTCAACCATTTGGAAGTTATAGCTCCTTTCAAACTGTTGTAAGATGGCAACAAACGTTTGGAGTGGAAAAGTGCCGCCTCTGGAGGCTCCATCGCCTGTAATTGGTGATCAATCAAGAATTAGTTTAAAAGCTTGAAAAAGATGCCCAAAGCATTATTAGATTGCACAGATTCACTGCTATCCAATAATGACTTGGATTTTTTTAAAGAAATAAAACCCTCCTGTCGTTTGTTATTCCTTCTATGGCCGCAAAAGTCCAATTAAACAAAGTCCAACCATTGCCGGTCTGGAAGATCACAGGTGCCAAACAGACATTAACACAGATGCAGTAAACTACTATTGGCTATTACTGCATTTTAACAACCATAAGTTTCTGATATTACTGTGACTGACAGCTGTCTGTCTGCACAAGGAATCTTCAGTACTGCAGTACTGCAGATGGATTTTGCTATTTAAAAATGTAAAAATGCATGATATAAATACGGTTAATATCAAGTCAATCAAATGTTATATACAAAGAGATGAATCTGTACATTAATAGTATATTAGCGCATGTCAATGTAATAACCGGAATGAATTTTGCGTCTCTCTGCGCAACAGCCAATTAAAGGTGAAAAAGTTTAATCTATCTAAGGCAAATTTGCCAAATAATTGAACAAATAAAAGGTTTAATCTATTTTTCATTAACTTTTTCTTTTTCATTTAGGTATAAGCTTGCACGTAAATCTGCCTCTCACTTGTGCCCAGACAACACAGTGAACTCAATAAATATGCTAGAATGTTTTATGTTAGTATAAAGTGTATTATACATATTATTAAATAAAAATGACATTAGCAACATTAAAAAATATCTAGCAATTTTGTTTGTACTATAGGCCTATAATTATTTCATTATATGTAAAGTTCACCTCAAGTCAAACAATTCATTGTAGCGTAATGCATTTTCATTTGTGATGCTTAAGACGTGCCCATACAATTGACCAATTGGCAAGACATCAACAGCATCTGAGAGCATTCCTGAGAGGTACTAAACACCCAAAATAATCTTATAAAATAAGAAATAGGGGGCTTGTTAATGACTTCTCTTAAAATCTCTATAACTGCATGAACATTTTTCATTGTGTGGTTTCGCTGCTTCTGGTCAATGTTCTTATTGCCCCGCCCATCTTGATATGCCATTGGTCCAAAATGTTAGCTCCACATAGCTGTATATGTATAATAAAGCTATGCTAAAGTATATTTTTGCAAACGTAAATTAATTTTGAGGGAGGAATATGTAACAGGATTGCCTCTAAGCTTTTACCACACTACTGCAAAGTCGTAGGTATATGCATGGCAGGAAGTGATGCAATATTTACATTGACTGTTGCATTACGTCATTGCCCTGAGAAAGCCGCTTTAAAGCGCAGTAAACATTCCAGAATATTCTAATGTTTTAGTGCAGTCTCCCTAACCCACCTGCAAACTAAAACTGTCACATTCTACATCAATTCCTAATCTGCATTATATATATATATATATATTCCAGTGCATATAATAATGCAGTCTCTCCTCTAGAATTGTTGCTGTCCTTTGAGGAAAGACTATATAAAGTCATTGTTGCTGAAGGGTCTCCCTCCAGCTGAAGCTGTGATTGGGCCCGTGAGTAAGGGGCAGAATCGGGGGATCCACCAGCTGCCATATCCCGGTATCCCCCTTCTCCTCACAGGCACAGAGACCCAGGTATGGAATCTGGACAGATATGTGATGCATCAAACTTTAGGCATAAAATTCCATGAATTGGGAATTAGGAGTTCCAAAAAAGGATTAACCTTTCGAACGACTTGCACAAAATCTTTAGGATTCCGGAGAGAAAGGCCTTGAATTTGGCGAGTACAGGCCTCCAAAGAAGAAGCATGTCCCACAAACAAAATGTTGTTTCCTGAAGTAAAACGGGGAAAGGGACAAAAGCACAAATCAAAGCTGGGAGAATCCTACATGGTCCAGTGAAGTCAGGACAAGCCAGTGATGTTTATATAGCGTGTTTGCTAATACACATCAAGTCAAAGAAGCATTCGTACCACTCACCCTTATTTTTGCAGTACGCCAAAATGTCTTTGGTCACCTGGTAGCTCCGACTTATATACGTGTCATACGACTCAGAGATGGTTAGTTTGCTGATGGGGATGTGAGGTCTGAGAAACACCAAGAGAAAGACAGTTGCTGATCAGGGCTTAATGTAAATCACTCCAACACCTGCCACACTATGATTGGTCCAGTTACCTGTATGTCGTGTCTACACTGAGATTGGCTGCAGCGAGATCTGTTGGGGCAATCCAGGCAGGCAAAGATGGTCCTGATACCCACTTAGTCCATTCAAACAGTCCAGGTTCCACCCGAATACTTATTCTGCCTCCCTGTTGCATCCCTAGAACCGGAGAACATGACTGTGAGGTCACACAGTCTTTTCAAATAAACGTCAACATAAGTTGAATACATTACATACCTTTGAGGATTTCATGAGCCGTTTGGACACAGCGGAGACTGGGTGAGCAGTACACAAAATCAATAGTGGTATTGCTTTCAAGTATAGCTTCACCTATAATCAAATTGACAAAAACAGTTAGTTAATTCCATTTATGGTACATCTAAAAAAACACTGTAAACATACCCACTATCCTGGCCTGTGTAGATCCAAACACTGTAATGGGAGCATCCATTTCATACAACCTGTGGGTTCCGGTCCAGCCAGGTATCACGGCAGGCATGTTCAGGTTACTCCGCACATACCTGCCTACAGGAAGACAAACCGGGTTTGTGAACAAACTCAGAAGTGTGAGCCGGAATCCATGAATGTGGATTCAGTGACGGTTTACCTTTGGAGTCGGAACACTGCGAGAGCCAGTTTTTCCCAAACACAACATCCATTCTCTCGCCATGCCGACATACAAAGAGGGTTCGTTTAGGAGAATGAGATGAAATGTTGGACCGAAACACCTACCCTCAAAACGAGAAACATTTGGTAAAAATGACAATAACCAAAATGCTTTTGGTTTTTAGTTGAGTTGTTTAAAAATAATAGTAAATATAGTAAATGCAAAATAATAGTAAATAGTTCAAATAATAGTAAATGCACAAATTGATCACAAATTAACTTAATATTCAAAGCCATTTAAAGAAAATTATAAAAATGTTACTGTAATTGTTGTGATTTTTAGACCAATCAGGTACCTGCATAGGTTGGCAAATAACACTCAATATTGCAGACTCTCCCAGCCTTGAGTTTTCCAAGCAACGAAGGCTGAGCAGCCCATCCAATGATTTGTTTCCTTTGCAGCCCTTTTTCAAAGGTGATGTACTAAAGAAGGAGTGTGACCTGTACAAAGAGCAGTTGGACTGTTATTTTTACAGTTTAAAGGACCAGTTCATCCAAAACAAAAATTGCTGGCAACTTAATTATCCTCAGACCCTCATTAAAATTTGTTAGCTGAAACCAGATTTAGGTCCAGCTATATGTTGCAGGTATAGGCAACACAAAAGTATTAAAGCAAGCACAGGTATATATATGCCATTATGCATCAGAAAGCTACATCTTAAAAGGCCTGTGAGTTATAACAGTAAATACAAGGCGTTTGAATGAACAGACATATGAACAAATGAGTGTTTTAACTTGTTTGAGGTAACAAACGGATCTTACCCATGAAAGACCCACGTGTCACATTCGTCAGCAGGACTGACATAATTCTCGGGCAGCAGACCAGAGATGCCTGAACCCAGGGAGGTTCCAAACACCCATCCCTCACTAGTGCTCACTTGCTCCAGTGTAGACGTGAAGACAAAGTCTCCCGGCACCAGCTCCAGCTCATCATCGTTCTGAGGAGTGTAGGGGTACATCACTCGCAGAGTCTGACAGGAAACAGATTGGAGGGCATTTCACACATAGAAAAAGAACTTTACATAGATTTACATAGAACTCTACATTAAAGAGTTTTTCACTTAAATTTAAATAAAGTTTTTCAACAAAGTTAAACATACAGCTGAAACAGGAAGTCAGGCCTCACCTCATGATTCGCAAACCTTATGTCTCGTGAGAAGACGGCAGCGAGCCAATCACAGCCCAGCTTGACCTCAATCCCTCTCGCTAACTTTTCCAAGGAAGCAAAATGATTGGTTGGAAAGTGATAAGCCAGAGTCAAATGAAGCTGCTTTTTGTGGGGTTCCACATGAACATCTATGAAATTAGAATATAAATATTATGACAACCTTATTTTAATGTCAGTAAACACAATATTATGGGTGTTTAGCTTTATGCTATTGTGCTCCACTCTACATGCTACGTCTTCTAAAGCCATACCAATAGTTGTGTGCATTTTGTTTGCCAGCTTTTGTGGTAAACTATATAAGGTTTCTAAAACTATATTTGATTTGATCAAATTTCCCAACACAATCTAATAAAACATGTTTCAAGGATAAAGTATTTTGACAGAAAAAAAACACTGGACCTTCTCCTAATATAATCCAGTGTGTGGGGAAAAAAACACTATTTCCTTTCACCACAGCAATGAAATCTCATTTGTTCTCGCTTTACTTGCCAAAATAATAACAGTTTAACAAATTAAGAGAATTTAGGTTTTTAGGTGAACTATTACTTCAAGTACAAACAGTCCAAACACCAGGAGGCAAAATGAGTGGAATTAAATAAACATGACACAACAACAAACACCATCTGTGAGAAATGCTTTTAAAAAAAATCTCTACCAGCTTTAGCTGCAGCCTCCACCGCAAAGTCGCCCGCAAACCTCTTCAATGTTTCAGCCACCTGCTCCTCCACAAACAGGCCTATGAAGTTTGTGGAGGTGCAAAGCTCCAGAGGCAGAACGCTGGGAAATCTCCCCCTCCACTGATTCACCGTGGACTGCAGAGCTTCACACAAGGCCTCCAGTTTATTATCTGGACACTTTAAACAGATAAAATGAAGGAGAACATGCTGTTGCACCATTAGCAGATAATAAGCCTGAATAGAACTTGTGAGATGATTGTGATGCGACATGTGGCCAGTTGTGGCTGTAACTTTATATTCAGATTAAATGAGGAACTATGGCTCACCATAAAGAACTGACAGAGTGTGATGTGGGGAAATACGTTGTGAGCTTTGTTCTTGCCGCAGGTTAAGCGGGTCTGCTGCCAAAAATGAGAAAGCTGGTTCTGTAAGGGTCCGCTGGGGTGCAGATACAGCACATACTCTCTAGGTAAAGAATCGTCCAGGAACGGGTCGTCCAAATGGGAGAAAAGCCTAAAGTGAACAACACAAGGTCAAGTACTTCAGCTATGCCACTAAATAAAGCGTGTGTAATTTGCAGGACCACTAGAACTCAAATCACAGTAACCACTAGGGGGCAGTGACGTGCCTTAAGAATTAAAGCAAGTTACTATTAGGAATACACAAGTAAAAAGTTGTCATAATTGAGGAAACTCACCAATCACACGCTAACTGAACACTTCTGCCTCCAGTTGAGGCCAGAGCTTTCAATCTGTAAAGATATTTTAGAATGACGTCTTTTATTATACAGTATTTTATCACATCTACATATAACAAGACATACTAGACAATAATCTGTATGTTCACATGAACATACGTAAATCTACAGCTACCAATATTAATATTAACTTTTTTTACCAAGAGTTCTGCATATGAATAGTTTGCAATGAAATAGTGAAAGATAAGACAGGACTGAGTCGTTTTGCAAAGCCGAGATGCATTTCTCATGCTCTGGTTTACCATGTGTCTTTAATCTTTGAGATCATGTGCTTAACCCTGTAAGACCCATTTGCTCTTACACACCTGCTTGTAATTGTTCAATAATTCTGAAAACCCTAATCCGCTTGTTATACAGTTAAGCTTGAATCTTATCAACTTTACACAAACCGTGATATCATGTTGGAACATCATCATAAAACCTAAATAGGCCCGTTTAAACTAATACTGCTGAAGAGAAACCTAAGATTATATTAGGACTTCCTCTAACTGCCTCTAATGGGCAAACGGTTACAAAGAACAGGCTAAGATTGTGGACAACAATATATGTCTGCTGTTAGCATGACCTCTCTGTCAAAACGAAAAGATTAAACAGATAAACAACCGCAGCAACTGGTGCAAGAATATGGTTCATCGTGTACGTTTTGTAGATAACATGCAAATAAATTAGGACTCAAAACTTATTAGTTCCTTAAACTGAATTTGGGTTCAAACTAATTGTTGCAAATTAATGTAGTTTTCTACAACTAAGATACAAGAACACTGACAAAACCTGTTCATAAATAAGTCAGTCTGGGCTAAGTCATGTGTCTCTAGTCAGCACACATACTCAAAGATGTGTGTGTAGCAAAGACATTATCAGGTTAACAAGGTGATAACAGCACTATTCCACCTCTGAATCTCATTTCAAGCAGCAACAACGTCTAACAACATTAAATATTGACATACACACCAAGCATGTTTTAAAAACTTCCAAACATTAAAGTCTGAAACAGACCAGGGTAAGTAATATTTTCCAATTATGAAAACAAATGTCTCTTAAATAAGGATATGAATAAATGCATAACCACCCACACACAGACTTTTATGTCTTTTGATGCGTTTTACTATGTTACAAGCTATTTCCGTTTTTCATATACAATTTGCTGAATATAAAGTGGGGGTCGTCTTTTTAAATTCCATTGACACATATTTTAATGAATTGACTGCACATGTGGAAAGCTGTGATTAGCAACATTTTCCCTCCCAATTCAACCAATGAATATCTTTATATACACATGTATCTACCATAATAACAAGTAAAATTATATAGGAGTATTTTATAGTAGAGTAGAGTATCTTAGGGCATGTTTGAAATATATACCTTCAATATTTAACAACATTTATTCAGTGTCCTGATAAAGGTTTTGAACCATAGCTACAAAGTACAACAGTAGTTCAGCGCCAAGATTAATTTGACAGCCTGAGAGTTAAACTACATTGTGCATATGACTGTACTGTTTTTTCTATACACACTTCTTATTTATTGAAGCATCTATTCGTTTTTTACAACTCGCTTCTAATAATCTTCACAAAGTGTCTTTTATCAGACACACAGCTGACCAAACAGGCGATGACACACCTTCTGCTCAGCTCTTCAGGGATATCCCACGGCCCAGACCTTTGCATCCTTTAAATGTCCTGTTTATAGACCTTCCGGATAGTCTGACTTTCTGCCAAGAATCTAGAGAGAGTCACTCTACAACAACAAACAGTTCAACAAATGTTCCATATTGAGAGAGAAACAAATGGGCCTCACACATCCAGAATCTATAATTAAACTCTGCTCAGTCCAAACATGTTGGAACTAATCTACTTTTCATTATTTACTCTAACCACCATTACGTAACTCAAACCGTATAACGGTTACAGTGAAACACAAATATGTAATTTCATAGCAAATTTATGTTACAGCATCTCTTACACTTGAATGTTCCTTTAGCTCAATTAGCATGCCATTGCTACCACAAAGTTGTGGGTTCGATTCCCAGGGAACACATGCACTGATAAATTGCACGTGTTGAATGCACTGTTAGTCACTTTGGATAAAAGAGCCAGAAGCATAAATGGAAAAAATAGAACTAATCCACTTTAATAGGGCGGGACCTTAATAATCTTAACACATTAGCTGCCAATATCACTTTACCAAGACAATAACCAACATGGTTGCAGAGGGCGGAGCTACATCCCTGTGTCCTCCAGAGCCTCAGTCTGAGGTAATTCACTCATCCTGGCAATCGCGCTACCAACACAGATGGTGGACTGAGGCAGCACAACCACACACTGATGCCTGCCTCTCACCAACAGTGGAGGAGTTGATCAGGGAATAAAGGAGTGGGCCGGCTTTTTAACAACTGTCTGTGGATCACACTCTTATCCGCCTCTGACAGAACACGTTTTTTCAGTGGCACAGGAGAGACGCTTATTCTCTATTGATGCTTGTGTTCTGGCCTACATCTGTTTCCTTTACGGCCCAGCAGCCACTGAGGAAGCCGAGCCAAAGAGGAAAAATGAGACACGGCTGATCTCCCTGAAGCCCACCAAAACCAACAAACAGTTGCTATCCACAGACCCCAACTGTCTGCAAGAACCAACTGCCAGCCCCAACTGGGCCTGGGACACACCGGAAGAACAGTAAACAGTTGCCAATCCAAAAATACGTCCATTCAATACCTGCATACATATTAGCCACAGCAGGCAACACAACTGGCAGCTATTGATTGGTCAGGAAGGAGTACAGAAGATCTTCACCAGGCCCTCAGTGTGTTTGCACCAGGTTGTGAACCTCCTGTACAGTTATCTAATCTCCTGTGTGTCATTTCAGGAAGGAAGTTGATGACATTTACACAACATGACCCTGAGACAAAACCACATTGATAGTGTTATTATACGCACGGATTGCTTACTGGTAAACAGCACCTCATGACAAGGCAGTGAGCCCATTAGATGTCTCTGTAGCATCATATATCAGACTGTGCATTAAGTGCTAATATAAGGACAGAAGTGCAAAGATAGCTGTATGATGACATCAGCTATCGAGACAGTTAAAGCTAAATCTAAGTGCTAAAATTCTGCCTCCTAGTTCAACCGTAACAAAACTGTAGGGTAACTTTCTCAAAAAGTATCAAATTGTGAAGCTTTTAAAACACTTTTGCTTGGGCATCGAATCAGTTTGTGCAACAGATGAGCAATAGATGAGGGAGTCTTCACCATATTTTGAAAACAATTTGGTGACCCTCAACAACACAGGTCAGTTCCACACGAAACAAAGCGGGTCTTTCTTCAAGACATGACAATAAACAGAGGAGCTTCCCACGCAAAACTGAGCTAACATCAACTTCGCTTTATTTAATTTCCAACAGCTGCAAAATCTTGGGGTTTCACAGACGTGTGCCAAAAGATGAATAGAGAGGCACCTTGTGACTCGCAGATCATTCAGGCTGTAACCACACGTGTAAGTAACCTTCTCAGATGTTGAGACATTAACCATCTCTGTACATTTATACTGCTGTGTGACTTGATCAGTATTTTGGCGCTTTTATCTTAACTGAATCCATTTTGGAAGCACAAAAGCTCTCAATTCTAAAAGAAGGAAATCAGGGCATTTCATTGTCACTATGTGGGTCAATACAACCATAAAGAGTGTATTAATAACTCCCATTGACTTGGTTGGTACAGAAACATGTGCCATAACTTTGGAATATAATGTTGCCTTTATTGAAGAAGCCTGAGGGTGAGAAGACACAGAGGCGTTTGAAAGTATCTGGCGGGTCATATGGCCACAAATATTAGAAATGTCTTGGTTAAATATACAGTTTACGGTATCAAACAACTGCTACACATTGACATTGGTGACATAATGCCCTAGTTACTCCAAACAAAGTATTTAAAATGTGCTCTTTGCCAATTGTTGGCCCAGTTATTATAAATATCTAACTTACTTTCCTTGGTGTTCATAGTGGCTTCAAACACAGTAAAATAAACAAATAAAAACTTTTTCCATGTAAAAAAGGGATAATACCATTTACAATATGAATGTAAATTATGTTATAGATTATCCCACAATCTGTTAAATGCCTTTAAACGTACTTGCAAACTAACATTTAAACATATGGACTGTTAGGAAACATGATGGAAACATTAAGGGTAAAACCAACTCGTTGCGCACATTTGTATTATATAATTATGAACATACGTATGCATGCATGCGTGTGTGTGTGTGTGTGTGTGTGTGTGTGTGCACACAACTGTATACAAACATCCATACATTATATATATGGCTCACTTACGCTCGGTGCTGAGGAAATCCCATCGACAGAAGCACCTCCAAACCGGATCCGTGTTTCGCAGAGACGCAGCTGTTCTGTCTAAGTCTGCGCGGAAGAATCTTACAGTAAAAATCCTCCTTGGCTGCCATCCTTCAAAGTCCCATTAAAGATACAGTCGCATCTGACGGCAGTCGATGAACAACATCGCTTGACTATAAACCATAAACTGTCCCTCCTACCAGCCGAGACAGCAGCAGCAGCGCGAGACCAGCTTATGTTTGTATACATTAGTTGTATACAGTACAAGAGGAGGTTCTGGTCGTGTCTAAAATCCAGTTATGCGCCCACTTACACTATTCTGGCATTATAGGCGGGTCCAAACTTGTTTTAAACGGGTTAGTAATATGGACAACGAGTTGATGCCCAAAATGCTGTTAAGGCAAGGAAGCCACATTGTAAGTTTTTAAGCCAAATTGTTATTATTTTTAAACTAGTTGAACTTAGTCAAAGGTTAGTAACATGTCACGCATATATGAATAATAAACGCAGTTATTATAACCAGTTACACAGTTATTATTAACGCCTGCAATAACAATATGAAAATACTAAATGCTAAAAATATTACACAATATTTACCAGCACTTGTTCAATTTGACTGTAATACAAACACGAATGTAAACTGTGGTACAAGATCTGATTCACTTAAAGTATGTGAATTACATCCACATAACGGGAGATACATAAAACATATTTATTATATTTATATTTATTATTATTACATTTTCATTTACATTTTACGACAGGATGGGTGTGAACGGCTACGATTATAAAGTCAATTGTTTCTCCATTTAAAACCCACCCAGGTCTCCCACCACACGATGCTGCATTTAACTGCTCTGATACACAAGCCCGAAGTGGGACCTATAGTTACAGTCCTGAAGATACGACATAAATGATCTGAGCGATCAGTCATGACGCAGCCCTGACGGATCGTAAGGCACGATGAGACAAAACACACATCCTGCCTCCTGGAAAGCCCTCTTCATGTCCACCTAGTGATACAAGAATAACAGGACAGAGACGTTTTTACCCATCAGCACAAAAGGATTATACCAATATAAAAGTCTAAAGTCATTGTCTTCTTTCTTAGTTATCATTGCTTCACCCCAAACTCCCACAAAATAAAAATAGTCACTATTTTTGTTTGGCAAAATCTTGAGATACTGCTAGCCTGTTAAAGTTTCGCTTAGACAATTTTATCTAGCTGGAATGTCAAAGAAACTTTGTTAAACATTTAGTTTTTACGTTTCAGTTTAATTTAGTTACTTCTTAATTTTGAACGTTTGCGGCCAAAACCTTTTAATAACAACTATTTTAACAATAAAGGCAGTGGGTTGTAAAAAAGCTGTAACATTCACCTTGACTTCTGTGAAATCATCTAAAAACAACCAAAAAGGCTGTGCATTAACAGTTCAAAGTAATGTTACATATATCTATTTAAAAACATCCCGCCTTACTGTTAAAAAAACAAGACATGAAATTTGTTTATCTGTAGTAGCTGTAGTACAACAGACCTTATGTATGTTTACATGTACATAAACGTTTACACGTTCCCATAAAAACAAATACATTCTGAGAGGTTGTTAGTCTCAGAATTGTCTTCTATTAAATAGGTAATTCAGGCATGATGCAGATTAAATTACAATGTAAAAAAACAGCCATACCAGTCGTTCAGAGTCCATACACAGGCCCACTACAGCACCCCCGCTGCCAGGCAATTTCACTGCAGATCCAAACTACACAGACAACAGCACAAACAATAACTGCTACTTTTAATAAAGGCTAAATTAATGCCTAAGAAGTACATTTACATAACCTTTAAAAATAACTTATATTTACTCAATATTTGATAAAATACTCAATATTTGATAATTTACCTGTTTTGCAAGATTGACCATTTTTAGATTTCCTGGGCCCAAACAGTCATCTGTATACACAGACCTGATGGACAAATCACAATTATACAACGTCTTACTATTTATGAGTCAATTCTTAATTTGAAATTTAACTATTTTAGTCATCAACAAAGTCACGAGTTTGTGTTGCCATAGAAACAACTAATATCTGAGTTTGAGGACATAAACGCATCCAAACAGAATCTCTGCTGTCTCATTGTACACCTTGTAATATTAAATGTATAATTTAATTTTACCCAGAGATTAAAGACATTTATGCAGTTTGACAGACTTTATTAATGAGGGTTATTAATTTAAGGGACTAGAAACATCATACCTCCTTAACTCAAAGTTTTCATCCATAAGATGTGCAAGTCTGGGCCAGTCTTTACACTGGATGGCTGTCCTGCACAGAGTGAGAAAAGAATCATTATCGTTGATGAGCCATAATAAACAGTTAGTGCTTCTACTATGGCATGAAAATAGGATGCTAAAATTGGAAACCGGAATGCTAGCGGGGCTAATGCATATAGAAGAACCAACCGGGCTTGGTCTGTGAGTTCAGCAAAGGATTTCATAGCTTCAACCACAACAGATTCACCTGGGAAAGACGATAGCTTAGTACAAATCTGTAGGCTTAAAATTAAGACACAAACCACAGTGTAGGACTTACCATTTAGCCAGCGCTGTCTAACGTTACTGTGGATCCGTCCAGAGTCGCTTGGATCACCCAGGTAGGCCAGCCAAAAAACAGGAAGATCCGTCATATCCAAGGGAACATATTCTCCTATGGAAAAAAGTTACATATACATTTGCATGCATTATACAATGTATATGCACATATACATTGACATACATTTGGCACTTTCATCTAAAAGCAATTTGCAGCACATTCAAGCTATACTCTTCAGAACATGCAATCAAACCCAATACATTAAAGTTATTATTATAAAGTTATTATACAAAAGAGTATTTTGTAAACAAATTTTAGTGTTTCAAAATTACTTGACTGTATAACAACGAAATTAACTGCAAACACAGCTTAGCAGTATTGCTAAAGATATTTTTAGCCACAGTGTGGCTAAAGAACTATCCTGCATAAGACAGTACCATAGCCTCGCTCGTCCATAAGCTGCTTGCTAAAGTCCATGTAAACCAAGCCTTCATAGACCTTAGAGAAAATAAGAACAGAAGATGAGATGTTTCTCCACAATATGTTCCAATTGGTCAGTTACTGTCTGAAATACCTGCACAACTCTGTCCTGTAGGCCGGCTGTGATGAAGAGCTCATCTGTCTCAACATTCAGGATGAAGTTAGCTCTGACTGGTTTAGGAAGATCCTGACCGGGATAAAGTTAGCTAACTTTAAAGCTTAGCTTTTATCTTCGCTAAAGTTAGCCTAATTGTTCATTTCAATAGGGATTAAACCGGATCTGCTATATTGACTGATTTGTGCAGGATGTGCATACGTTATCTGTGATGTTGTAAAACTTCATCAGGCACTTCAAGGTGGCCGACACGATTGCACTTCACATAAAACACAAAGTGTTAAGATTATTTAAGCATGTGCCTAATGTTAGCCCTATAAGCTAAACTGCCAGTTTCGGAATAAACTAGCATAGGTAAAACAATCAACTTTTAAAATCTTTATCATGTTTTAAATTCTAAAGAGGATATGAATTTAAAATTAGTTTAGTATAAACGTCAAGTTCACTTACCTACTACCAGCTAAACCCTAGAAACCACCAGAAGAATATGTTAAAACATTGCACTGTTATTGTATCAAGACTATACACAAACAAACACAAACAATATTAAATTTACCACTTGTCGAGGAATGTTTGTGTCGTACTTCAGAGTAAAATTCTGCGTGGACAGAGCAATGCTGTTGTTATAAAAAAAGAACAGACACAAAAGTATTAATGATTCTATTCACATTTTAAATCCTTGATTTATTCGGTTTGTTGGAATCTCACCCTTGTTCTGAACAGAACTGGTAAAACTTTTTACATGTGGCTTGGAGAAGTCTCAGCCCTCCCAAATACCTGGGAATAAATTAAGATAAAAAGTGAATAATTTTAATTATGAAACAGATAAAGTATTTAATGTTGATTGGTTGAAAAGTATCCTGATATGGTAAAATCTACAATTTACCAACAGCTCTGGTGAGAAACACCTGCTCTTTATACCTGCCTAGCAATTACAAGGGAGTGTTATTTTCACTGCATAACAACAATTTATGCCAGGAATTACATTTGCCAGAAATGAAAATGTAGTTAAATTAAAATCTGTGTTAGCTACGCATCATGCCTAGCAATGCCCTTTATCTAGGCTAAATTCAGATGATAGCATAACAGTATGATAGCAAGATAGCATGGCCCCTTAATATTGTGTAAATGGGCCAAATAATTGATGATGAAACAAACCCTTCTTTGCGGCTGATTCGAAAAAGATCCTGCAGGCTTCCAAACTCCGTTGGGTCATTCAGAGGATGAGGTAGGAGGACCTTAGTGAAACCATCAGAGTGAGTCAATCACACTCTCTTTCTATTGACCTTTGAGCTCTGGCTATTGGCATTTACCAGAGCTTGGCTCTCCATGAGCGTGACCTCAGCCCAGAAATTAGCGATGGTCAAAGCAATGGTTTTCCCATTAAACCCATCAGAGGGATTCCCCATGAGTCCAACTCTGTTGTCAGCAAACAAACACAGAGATGCATAAGAGGATATAGAGGTCACTGTTAAGTGCATGTATTAGTGCTGTTTAACTTACTACCTGGCATATGAGCGGCATGTAATTGGTTTAGATGGGGACAGCTGTTGCTTTGAAGAGTAGTGAGCAAGCCATTTTGTGTAATCAGACAGACCCTGTATAACATACGGCACTTCAAATTTAACATACTGTTAATGCATTTTATATTTACCTCAGGTAGAAAACAAGGATTTGTACTCGCCACTTGACCAATTAGTTGGAATCCCGTTGGAAGCTTCATCCCATAAACAGGAACTTTTTCCTCATTTATAAGCCATTCCTACAACCATTCAAAGCCAACCAGAAAATAATGCCAACCACAACAGATTATCAAGATTAACTTAAATATAACATCTAGATAACTAAACACTGACCCAAAACATTCCAAAGGTTCTGTCTATAACGTCTGGATGTTTGCTAAGGAACTCAGAGATGTATGGCAATGACTGTTGGCGCAGACAGTAAAAAACCACACTGGCAAGACGTGATGGAGTGACGCCCTCTTCAGGTTTCTCAAGGAAGCGCAAGACTCTGTCATGGACAGTTGAAATTCTATTGCTTGGAGTCCATGAATAAAGTAACTGAACAATACTACTTTTTGTAAATGTGTCATGTCTCACCGATGAGTGTTTGGACAAACATCAACAATTCCCCTGGAGTAGCTTTTCTCACCTGTTTCCAGTTCATAATATATTGCAAGTTCTCCAGGCTACAGAATAAAATGAGAAATTTTGTAACTGTTTTTCAGAAATTATGATGAGAAGTCGGGTATAATTATGTACATTACACTGCGTATATATGTGTGTGTGTGTGTGTGTTTAGTGATTCTCTTACCTTAGACCTGAAAAATCGAATGACTTGTGCAATATCGAAATTCTGATCGGCACACAGCATGTCTCCTGCAATCTGAGAATGTGTAAAATACCATTAAAGTGATTTAATTCTGGTGATTGAATAATGGAACTACTATATAGATACTGTCACATATATGGCTAAATACAAGTATATATGTATGTATATATATATATATATATATGAAATGGCATCATACCACCATGATGTCATCTTGTAGCTGTCGGCTCCGGATGGCTAAGTCAAGATCTGCGACAGCTCCGAGTCTGTCATCCAGAGTTGTGCTCCCATCATTCACAACATTCTCCACTGGGAAGTCATTTGCCGTCGCCCAGCGTTCATAGTGTTTATATCTGAAATTAGTGCAATTTTGTACTAATGAGGAACATAAACAATAGACAATAACTGAAATAAATAGAAATAAAGACATGAAGACGTGAACAATGAAGCCTCCAAACTCTTAAGATTTTTATGTCATTTAGAATTATTACAACAAAGTAGCATTTAATTTACAGTCAATCTCAGACACAGAAATAAATGAACAATATGAGTTTCATCCTTGTGTTTCCATACATTTAATATCTGCTCTATTCCTAAAATGAAACAAACAACTTCCTGAATTTATTCCACACAGATAAAAGTTTAAACTTGACTTACTTATCAGCATTCGTGACCAGATAGACTTCACTGAAGAGCTGACGGCTAAAAGAGGAGATTTAAGTGTATGGCATGAAACACAGATTAAACAGAGAAATCCCTCTAAAAGCACAGATCATATAACTCACGTGTTGACAGTTTCCCACCAGAAATCCAGTATTTTCTTTCCCCCAACTCCAGGTAACAGAGCTTTGGGAACACCGCTCAGGTGACCATACAGGCCTGTGACGTCGCTCTGAAAATACATGTACGTGTCAAAATACGGATTGGTAACATAGTAAGTATTTAACAATGCATATAAGCATACATGCCTATACTAACAAATTGGTAACATTTAAAGTCCACGCGATCGCTTTTAAAGTTGCACTTACATACAAACTAACAAGAAACTACAAACAATTCGTTGCATCGCAAAAGTGTTGCATGCAAACATTTGTTTACCTTAATCTGTGCCTCTAAAACCGTGCCGTGCCCTGCGACCAACAGGATGCAGATCATTTTCTGGCTTATTATTTGCAAAAATAGCGATGCACGATCATTGCGTTCACAGTTTAGTGAAAGTTCATAGTGCAACCAAGTACAGTTACAACCTTGAAGTGAAGCGCGTCAGCGGAAACGCTGCAAACCCTTAAAGAGACACACACCGAATTTCGTTTCAATGCTGGTATAATAGGGCGGAATTAGGGTGATGTCTCTTTAAGGGCATCTTATACGTCACATAAGTGGGAGTTTTCACTTACTGAATGTTTAGTATTAAGTGTTATTATTAAGGAAGGATTATTCCTGTTTTCTGGAAATATGTGTTTTGTCTGCACTTGGAGAGACTCAGAGTCGAGAAAGACAAGCAACTGAATGAAAAATGACTTTTTTTATTATTTATTTTAGTAGCCTGCATTGGACTACTATGACACTGTATTGTGTGTAGTACCAATATAAAGGAAATGAACTGAAATGATCATAATTTGGAAAACAACAACCCTTCTGAAAAGTGTGAAACATGAATATATGTTCATAACGCAAAAATTTGAATTACAGAACAATTTTTCTGCAAACATTATAAGTATAAAAATAATACAGTCCTCCATGTTCTCATGGAGCGTTAAAATGAAACTAAATTACATTAAAGTGGGAAAAACATAAAATAAAAATATGTACATAAGGCAAGATCCTGACTGAAGATCATCACCATATACTGTTGAGTAAAAAGTCCTGCAATATGAAGTTCAAGGTTGTTTTGATGGCATCTACAAACAACTGTGGAAAACGCAGTTCTGTTTTCTTCTTAAAAGTTGGTTCTTCTACGGCTGGTTCCCCTTCAAGGTCTTCACTGGGAATCTGAACTTGCGGCTGCGACTATTCCATGCTGCCGGAGATGGTTCCTCAAAATCTGGTTCTTGGATTTCCAATCTTCCACCTTTGTAAAAATTACAAACCAACAAAAGTATTCAAACAAACAAAATGGCCAAAAAAGAGAAAGGCAAATGGAAAGAAAAATACAGATAGTCAAAAAGCTAATAGCTCATAAAATATACATTGATGACACACCTCCTGTCGTAACAACTGGTTATCCATTCTCAACCTCTCAAGGTTGTTTAATTCATCTCCTAAACGGCTGTTACTTTGTCGCAGCTCCTGAATGTAATCGCAGGCTTTTGACAGGATGCCTCCTTTGCTCTGTAAAACAAAACAATAAAAACAGACAGAATTAAATAATCACTGCAGCAATCACTGTAGCATTAATATAAGATATATAGTCAAACTAGCTAAAAGCTAACATGTACCTGTCCTGTTTTAGTGGAATCCACGGGGCAGTCTGGAATGGTTTTTGAAAGCTGAACAATCCAGTTATTAATTTTGTCTCTGCGTCTTCGTTCAACTGTGTGGAAATAATTACTTGCTATTAACTTCCACAACTTAAATGTAATTATTAATCACCCTCCAACATTGCAAAATAAAATCCTTACCTTCATTGTGTTGAGCTCGTCTTTTCTCATCTCTCGAAGTTCTTGGTGCCTCTGTCTTGCTGCAAAAGTGGAAAATTAAATGATAACTATTTTACTTCTTTGGAACTATACCAATCCATGATGAATTCATTAATTCATTAACACCTCACAGAAACACACTAGATAAGTATAGAGTATTTATAATATATAGAGAAAAACAAACATTTGTACCAAAATCAAACTAATACATTGAATTTTCAATCCCAGTTGAAAGTCTTGAAATGTTCTTGCGTTTTCTAGTAAAATATGTAAACTGAGAATACAATATTTTAACTGGTACTCTAAGGATCATAGATTTTTGTAAAAATTTACTGGTACAGATTACACAATAACTAGTTGACAAACATAATGTAAGAATGTAATCCCATGCAAAAGTGTTTTTAAAAGGCTGGAAACATTACGCATTGTAAGGTTGTGTGCGAGGTGCAATAGACCTCTGGTTAGCTCCGGTAAGGACTTCCTGTGGTGACATCATAACATACAACTGACCTAAAGTTGGGACCAAAGAAATATGCAAAAATATACAATCAAACCTATTTTGTAGTGTACAAAATAGTTTAATGTTTAAAATTTGTTAAAATTAGTTTAATAGTTTAATTATTAATGCTAATAATAATAACAATTCAGGGTAAAGGAGTCATTATGCTGGATAGACATGTCTGATGAAGTCTGACCTGCAGGGGCACTCTGACTGAGCAGAGCATCAGATGTCTGGACACCGGTCACCATAGTGCCTGTTGCTGCATCTGAGATAGTTGCAGGGTAATACGTGTAATGGGTTTCTGTGCCATCGCCCTCTAAACCTTCTGACTGAGAAAACACAGCCTGAAACGAATAATAGCAGCAGAGTTATGGTGGTGAAACTAGAAACAATTGTTTATCTATGTCAGGTCTAACGTTATATGATTTCTCGACCTGTGTAACGGGTTGTGTTGTCGCAGGAAACCCAGTCACCACACTAACAGCCGTTGCGCCGTCCGCTTGTGCTTCCAGCTGTCCATCTGCAACCTGGATTACTCGATATGTAACCTGAAAAAGCAACAGGATAAACTGTTAATGTGATCTTTTGACTTCGGGATATATCTAAAGATAACAATGGGAGATTTACGGTGAAACTAGCATCTGGAAGAAGAGGGTTTAAATTTAGGTTGGTTTACAACAGTTATTATCTGTCTTGGGTGAACAGTTCGAAAACTGTGTAAACAGAATCCGAAGCGTTTCGTGATTGTATCACTCAAACCGGATTCAGGAGTTACCAGACTGCGGTCATGAAATTAGACCCTCCCCTCTATATAATCTCCTCATAAGTGGCCACAAGTAATGCATTGAGAAACATGTACACACTGGGTGAATGATGGTTTGTCTTATGATTGTGATGGTCTCACTTAAGTGTTTAAATCTCCCCCCCACCTCATCTCCTACCTGCCCTGTGGTAGGGTACAGCTCCCCTACCTGCCCCCCCGCTCCTTCCGTCTTGAAGAGGTATTTAATCGGCTGCTCAGAGGAGAACGTAGAAGCAGACTGGATAGTTGTGATGGCAGATGGGTCCTCTGCTGTAGCAACAGCCCCTTAGTGTAAAACAGTGTAAGTGTGTTAGTCTTAGTGTAAGACACACATTCTCAAATTGTTACATAAACAATATTGTGTTTCATGTAGGGCTGTGTTTAAAGTAATACCTTCTTCAATGACTGGGACATTGACATCAGGTTCAGAACTTTTCTGTTGCCTGAAATGCATTATTTTACAGTGTGTAAGTGAAATTAGCACAGTATTGGCATTTTATGTGGTATAATGTAGTATTTCGTTTATGATCAGTTAGGTACCAACCCTTTCATATCCACAGTTAGTATTCAATGCGTCTTTACTCCTTGTTTCTTGATCAGACCCTGACTGGATCGAGTACAAAACAATATGAAACGTCATACAGACAGACAATGTCAACATGGGTCGATTTGAAGTCAACAAACTTACTAACAAACTAGTTAGTAGGGGTCACTACTTAGATACGTACTCGGTTGCGTTACATGGTGTATAAATAAATGTGTGAAGTTATTTTAGATAAACGTGGCTACAACAAACTGCTTAGCAGATAATCCCAATGAATGAAAACTGTGGTTGTCTCAATAGAGGACAGCCAGCCATACATCACCGCTGTCTGGGTAACTGGATAGGATAGCCAGGCACAAATAAAAATGCGTGCATAAGATGCAGATTGTTATAATCATTACAACGTTAATCCGGTGGGAATCAAAATAAACACGAAACTTCATCGGCGTCTTACCGTTCAACGCCGTCGCTTTGTTTACAACCGCTGCAGAGCGACCCGAGATTCCGCGCAGGCGCGGTGAAAACCCTCAATGACGTCATCACGCGTAGTGTCAATGAACTGCGTTTCAGACGCCGCTATAAATGTATTAAAAACAGACGTTCGCCCATCGCAAGTGATCGTCTTGTACGTCTGGTCTTTGGTTAATGCAATAGAGAAGTAGTTGACGTTCATATAGTGATGAAATCTGTCCTGAATCAATTGAACCGATTGTTGTTAATGGTTCACTGCGCCGGAGCGTTTGTAACGCACGCTCGCGACGTCTGCTGGTGCAACGCGTGTAAATGCACGCAATGGGGAAGCCCGAAACAAACGCAAACGTTTAACTTTATGTTTATTTGAAGGCCATTTCATGCTGATCATACTAGCGTGAGTTTCAAACATTGGGTTCCCCTCCGGTGTCTATCTACATTAACATTTGATTTCATATCGTATAATTTTTAATGGCGTATAGCCTCACTTTATAATAATACAACATACAATAATAATTATAAAAAATACAATAATGAAGTTGTTTAATGGCTATTTAAGCAAAACACTGGACAGCGCCCGGGGTCGATCCCATGACGGGAAGAGTGTGCTTTCCAAAGTACAGAAGTAACCCCTGGACTACACCAGTGCGACGTCATTACGCACCAGATTCACTTTAATCCTATTACAGGTACAAACACGTGTGAAACCGCATGTTTGTGACCCCTGCTGGTGTAAAGCGTGTAAAATCACGCAATGGGAAGCCTCGAAACGGACACAAACCATTGTAACACCAGCAAAAGGTTTATTTGAAGGCCATTTCACATAAGTTTGGATGGAAAACGCACGGGTTCGATCTACATTAACATTAAATCAAATAGAAAAAACACTGGGCTATATCGTACAATGTCCTATGGCGTATATGGCGTATAGACACTTATAATAATAATAATAATAGCAATATAATACAATAATGAAGTTGTTTAATGGCGATTTAAACAAAACACTGGACGGCGCCCGGGGTTCGATCCCTTGCGGGAGTCGTGCACTCGCTAGAGAACAGAAGTAACCCCTGAGCTAAACCAGTGCGACAGCCGCACGCAATACCTGCAGTTTAATCGCTTAGTTTCACTTTAATTCATTGCATGCGTTGGTTCACTGTGCCGAAGCGACGCTCGCGACGCCTGCTGGTAAAAAGCGTGTAAACGCACGCAATGGGAAAGCTCGGCACAAGCATACGACTCTGAATCTCTGTCGTGTACGTTTATCTGAAGGTCATTTTATGTTAAACAATTTAGTTTGTATGGAAAACACAAGTTTGTGTGGTTTGATCTAGACTATCACTGAATTAGACCGGAAATAACCGCTGGGCTACATCTGGGTATGACGCGAAAGCTTATGTTCACAATGGCGTATAGACTCACTAATAAACAGATAAACATTTAACGAAAAGGTGCTTAAATAAAACACTGGACAGCGCCCGGGGTCGATCCCATGACGGGAGGTTTGCACTTATCGAAGAACAGAAGTAACCCCTGGGCTAAACCAGCGCGCTTCACAACTGCGCCACATTAGGTTTAATCCCATTACAAGTAGTGCGTCGTTCTGACATACAGCGTCAAATACAGCTAAAACCTCACAGCACGTTATGCATATAAACGCATTTGACACTTGTCTCTTAGTTATTAAAAGCAATTTAACAAAACGCAGGACAGCGCCCGGGGTTTGTTCCTATACCAGTATGTCTAGCACAGTGTTTTTCAGGTGAGAAGTAACCCCTGGGCTACGCCGGCGCGGCAGCAGACGCGTATATAGTACATATGACTTTTACAGTAAGGGTCCACTTCTGTAGCTCAAAACATGTGTTTAGCCACTGATACGAGGCTGTAAGGGTTCACGTTTGTTTAGTTTTGAACTGTTGGCTCTATTGTCATTTTTGTTAATAATTTGTGTCATAATTTTGGTGGATTGTGCGTCGGCGCAGGTGAATCTGGTGGTTCGGGGTGAAAGTGAAACCAGCCAACATACAAAGACAATTAAAGGCAACCGAGATACGTACTAGTGCCTTGAAGCCACTGCAACGTTTCTACCTGTTTAGCAAAAAAGCCTCGTTTCTAACATTTTAGATCTGGGAGTTGCACTGCCAATATTTATACCCGGGATGCCACAGCCGGGTCTTTTTTCGGTATGGCGTCATGACGCAACAACAAATGACGTCAGACCGACACATCCTGCACATTTAAACCCAAAAGTACAAACTAAATATAAATCTGCCTTTGCGTATTTGAAGAAGGTAAGAGGATAGTTTGTGTTGCTTATGTTTCATGCACTTGCTTATCTAATTTTAGGTCATTTTTACAATAACAACAGATTTGAATTTGCATTTCAGGTTTAAGTGTAAAGTGTCCTGTTTACGCGGACACTATGGACATCTCTTTCTTTAGTGCACCTACACTAAACTTATAATGCTCTAAAATACACATACATTTCGAAATAAATGTCGGGAAATACCGACATAGGGTCTTATTCAAGGTTTGCCCCATTTAAAACAAACACGTTTGCAGCAGTGTAAACAGGCCAACAGTTCAATGACTGCATTTATATTTTATTTTTTTAAGATGAATATAGGTGAAGGATTTGTAGCTTGTGCAAAATAAGTATGGCTTGTGATATTTTAACTTTACTAAGTTTAAATGTGTAAATTGTTTAAACTAATGTGTAAATTGTTTAAACTAATTTTTACCTAAGTTGATTTTAACTAACTACATTAAACTAATGCTGAATCAGTAAAAAGTCAGTGTGGACGCCGAGGTCAAAGTCACTTGTTTGTTTTTATTTTCCATCTTATATTTAAATAACTTTTCATTGCATAACATCACAGGAGAAGATGTCTTTATAAAACCTTTGCACAAGTCAAAAGTACCAGATTTAAAGGGAAAACACATTTTATTAATAGATGGTATAGAAGAGTATCGACTTGGATTAATAATTAATTTGCCCCTTTAAAAGACAAAGTTGTATTGATAGTGTCAGGCTTCCTCATGGCTTTCTGTAAGTTTTGTGCTTGGAAATGGCTCCTTTCAGCCTCCTTCCTCTTGCTGTCTGTTCAGGGACAAACTTCAGGACCGTAAGTGACTTACAAAAAGAGTCTTGATGCTAATAACGTCTTGGAATATCTTAAAATTTAGATAAACTCACATTAAAAGCTGTGACAATGGGATTACATTATACATACATTGAATATAATGAGCCACATACTTATACATCTACATTTCCTAGACAGAAGTTTGACATGGTATTTAACAAAAACAGAGTACATTAAAATATCCTATTATATTAATATAATATCCTAATTCTCACCAGACATACTGTACCAGACATACTGTACCAGACATACTGTATCGTTGCATTGAAAGTTTGCTCTTGTTGAAAAGCTTTGCGGTTTAGATGTTTGTCTCCTGATTGTGTCTGATGTTTTAGCAAATCTCTGTGTATTCTGATATTACTCAACAGCTTTTATATGGTGACGTTTCCTGCAGAGATCCAGGCAGGATCTGAGTCTAGACTGTGTGCGAGTCTCCTAAAACCCAATGAAAGTCTTGAGATGATGGTTCATATTGTTGCAAGAAGGCAGAGCACATTACTGCTGCAGGAGAAATCAGAGCAAGAGTTTCATCGCTGCTTCAACTTCCAGGTGTGACATCAAAACATCAAAATATGTAACAAGTTGTGAAAACTAAGTCTTATTTCCTAACAGGCTCCAGTGGAAGGAGAATCAGTGCAGAAGATAAAGGTGGAAATTAAGGGGGAATCTTTTGAGATGATTGAGGAAAGAAGAGTCTTGTTTAAAGAATATAATCCTCTGACCTTTATCCAGACTGATAAACCCATCTATAATCCAGGACAAACAGGTGGGATTTAATTTCCCACCTTAAATCTGTGTTCGTGTATTGCTCTTACCTGTGTTAAATGTGTAACCTGACTGAAAAAATGAAACAAAATGCAATATACTTAAGAATTAATATATTAAAAATTACGCTCTCGGAGAGATTATTACATCTATGTTGCTTTTATTACAATTTAGTTGGAATTAAAGTGTTATTTTAGTAATGTTTATTTGATTTCACTTTTTTAGTCAAGCAGATATGAATTGAATTGAAATGAATCTCATGTTATCACGTCTCTCATTTTACAGTGAATTTTAGAGTCGTTACTGTGGATACCAATTTTATACCCTGTGATCAAACGGTTTGTATTAAACCTATTAAACCAAAGCAATGGGTTTAAAAATACAAACCCATATGAGTACAAAACAACAATAAATACATTTAATTTGCACACTGGGCCTCCTAAATGTGTATTTATGCTTTTGTTTTAGTACAGTGCAGTAGTGCTTGAGGTAAGTACAGACATTTGGCATGCACAACAATTTTAATTTATTGCATTTGTTGTACTTACATTATATTACATATATACATTTTGTTGTGTTTGCAGTAGCTGTAGATTTCAGATTGTGTCAGTAATAGGATGTATGTAGTTAAATGAAGTTATTTCATGTCTTGCAAACAAACAGGATAATAAAAAAAACAAGATTGATAAATGGACAGATGTTTCCTCAACAAGTTGGATATTGCAGCTTTCTCATATATTAAACCCAGAAGCTTCTCAGGGCATGTACAAACTGAGAGCTTACATTGGTGACAGGGCGGTTGTACATTATTTCGAAGTGAAAAAGTTTGGTAAGTAACAATATCACAGAACATTTCTGAAATTACAGCAGACTTATTTTTTTTATCTTTTACATGATTTCCGTTTACTTATCTAACAGCTTTACCTCAATTTGAAGTCACCATCAAAGCCCCCAAAAAAATGAGTTTGGGTGAAGACGAGTTGAACGTAGAGGTTTGTGCAAAGTGAGTGAAGCTTTCTTGTTGCTCAACAAGAAAAATACAAACCCAGTAAAATCATTCGCCGAAGTCCATTTTTTGCAGGGCTGGTACTACTTTCAAACTTTTTAAGAATGAACCGTGTCTGTTTACTTGCTGTGCACTTGTATAGGTAATGGGGCAGAGCATTTGGACAAAAAATCAATATTTTGGTAATAAATCAGCCAATAATATATTTTGTACAAAATGTTCAATTACGATTTAATGGGGTAGAGAAAAAATTGCTAAACTGACTGTGTGCCAAAGATTTAACTCAAAGCATATACTTTTTAGACGCTCATTTGGGCAACCTGTGACTGGTAAAGTCTGGATCGAAGTGTGTAGAGATCATTGGATAATGTTTTCAAAATATATACCGATTCCACTTTGTTTGGTTGAAACCGCAGAGGTGTGTGACCATCTTGTGACGTTTAAAAACACATTTCAGTTTTTAGCCAATTCTTTCTTTTAATGACTTGTTTGTGTTTCTGTCATTAGATGAATAAAGGAGGCTGTGTCTCTTATACCTTTGACACTTCAGTTATTTTTAATGCTACAATCGCTAGTTACTTGAAAGATGTTCTTAGTATAACGGTTAATGTGACAGATGAGGAAACAGGTAAGATTTCTCAACAGGTCTACGTAAAAAATGGACTATAATACAAAGTAATAATTGAATTCATGTTTTTCCAGAATACACAATGACAAGAACTGAAACAATAGAGCTAACATTTGTATGTGGCAATGCTATATTTGTTGAGCTACCCAACGTTTATGAACACGGGTCAGTTATAAATGGAAAGGTATGTGCTATTTTTTTTTAAGGTAAATTAATTCAGCAATAGCACAATTTAATTCCCTTATTGCTTCCTTTGGAACAGATCAAGCTTGCTAGTTACATTGGAACACCAGTTCCTAACACAAATGTATACGTTTTACACAGTAAAAATTGGTCCTACAAAATGCTCCTAAACCTCACCACAGATGACAACGGATTGGCTTACTTCTCTATTAACACGTCCAGCCTGCCTAAAAGGGATATTGATCTGAGGGTAAGATGCACATTTACATTTATTTACTTAGCAGGCCAACAAGGAACCAACAAGCTATATTTACAAAATGGGAATCGTGTTCTAATGTATTTGTACTCATTTACACGGTGGTTAAAGAATGGATTTCCTTGTTACTTGAAAATAATTTCCTACTCTTTGTTTTCCAGGCAAGTGCGTATCCCAAGTTTGGTTTTCCTGTTTTTTTTAAACTATACTTCACTACAGAGCAAAAAATAGTGCAACTACACCCTGCTCCTCCGTACACCCCACCATTAAACAAATTAACTATTGAAGAAATTGAGGAACCCATGAAGTGTGATTCTGAGGTTACAGTAACCATTAAGTATTATTTTATTGGACAAACTGTTGAGGACTTCAGCACTGACATTGTTTATATGGTAAGATTTCATCCATTGTGATTTGTTACATTGGCTGTGCTGGTCAGATTGTTAACAGTGTGTCTGTCTCAGGTCTTATCCAGAGGAGTGATAGTTCATCATGGATACGAGAAG
>JBAJNP010005398.1:0-29241 GCA_036877545.1 Yasuhikotakia modesta
TGTGTGTGTTTGTTGTGTACTTTGGATCCTGACTCTCCTGGCATTCCTCTGGCCCCGTCAGCTCCAGCACGGCCCTGTGACCCAGAGAGCACAGATCACACCACTATTATGGGCCCATCCAGTAACCAGTAACTACATCAAACAATACAAACCCTTTTGCCAGGTTTTCCTATTGGGCCGGCTGAACCCTGCATACCCCTCGGACCCTGCGGCAAAAATAACAATAATGATCTGCTCACCTCAATCATTCATGTCTAAATAATGTGGAATAAAAATGATGGTCTTACCTGAGGACCGGGATCTCCACTTTCTCCCTTCAGTCCTGAAGGACCTGGAAGACCCTGAGAGAGAGAGAGCAGAACTGACTAATTATTAATACTGACTAATACTGAACCGATGAATTATTAGCAGTATGTGCAGTCAGACAGCAGGTGGCAGCCTTTCTCAGTAAATACAGCTCCTCCTGTTCTGATTGGACGTTTCACCAGTAACAGGTTAGATGTGTTATTTTGTGACGTTTGAGGAGTCTGTCAGTGTGTCTTTGATGGTTTGGTGGTAAATTAAGAAAGTGCTTTTGAAATTGCTGCTCTCGCAGACAGACAGGTTTAGATTTAGCAAATGTAAAAGATAATTTAAGAGTTTGGGTTTGTGTTTATTCTTAACACACCCTACAATAACGGCTGCACAGGGGAATCGTTTGGAAATTCAAGTATTCTGATCTGTCTTCTTCAAAATGACACACCAAAGGACTCATAACCGGCGATTAAACAGATAACTGTTCTGTTTTAAATAAATGCTGTGATTTTAAATATCTCTGAATGTGTGTTGAGTCTGTTATAATCCTGACTGTGTTTCTCTGAAGAATGATCTTTCAGATGTTGGTTTAGTCAGATCTGAGCGTGAGAATGTCCTGTCTGAGACCAAGCAGCACTTACAGGTCTGATATCTTCTCAGATCTTCTGCTTAATGCACCGTTTGGTCTCTCCACTCGATAGTGAAGTATTTTGTGTGAAAATATTCTGTATATGTGGCACAGTGACTCTGTATTGTGTGCGCTGTATACAAATGAATCAATTCTGTACTTTTTAGTCTGAATAAAAGCATTTTGACAGCCAGGCCAGGTGAGGCATTCTCAGAGGCGATGGGGTAACTGAAACTCACCACTGGACCAGACCGTCCTGTGAGACCCATTGGACCTGGAGGACCTTTCATGGCAAGCTGTGGACACACAGGAAACAATCAGAACCACAGCAGAACCAACTCACATGTTCTGACTCTTTACAGGATCATTTCTGTGGATGTACTGTATTTCTGAGACAGCAGGAGGGGGCGTGTCCACATTTGTCAAGACGGTTCTTAGCACCAATCTTCAACACCTGTCGGGTCGCCCCCCCGCGGGTCGTGAACCTTGCTAGTATTTTTAACTCTGCTGAGATTCACTCTTGCTTTAGTGCAACAGGGGCAGATCAAACCCTCTGTGACCCGCGGCCCCTCCTCTTCCTCACCCTCTCAGCAAACAGACAGATGGACTCACCCGGGCTTGTGACAGTATAGCTTGAGCCTGAGCCTCCTGAGCCGACACCACTGGACCTTTCTCACCATCACCACCGAAGCGGAACTGATGGACACAAACAGTCAAAAATCACCATTATGACTTCAATCATTGCTGGTCAACCAATCAGATTTTAGAACTACGTTTAGGGTCAATGTTAGGTTAATGTTCATCTTATATGTAACTTTTAAATCAGATTTTTGGTTATTTGATGTGTCTTCTCATGATGTGAAGCTGTGCTGGTTACATGTTACATATAGGTGGGGCTTGTATCTTACTGGCAACATCAGCATAGTACCAGGGGGTCCAGGCATCCCATCAGCTCCAGGGAGACCAGCACGACCGGGGGGACCCTGACAAACAGATGATATAATTCAGTAACCTGCTTCACAACACCAAGATATTGATTGTGTTTTTCACGAGGAAGGGTTTAGCACTGAGTGTGTGTTTGTGTGTTTTGAGTTTGCACAAACTTAACATCAGTGTGTCAGACTGACTCTAAGTGGCTCTGAGACTTTCTGATGATAATTATCCTCAAACAGTTGAGGGATGGATGTTGTTTACGTTCATCTCCTCTAGAGCGCTTATAAATCTGCCACAGCTCCGTTCAGAATCATTCAGGATTACTTAGTGGTTACTGACACCTGAAATGTGCTGAATATGCCTCCAGTCCAGAGTTGTTGTGTTTAAACAGGTCCTGGAACAGTCAGAGAGTAAATGAGTTCTCACCCTGTCACCTGGATCTCCAGCTGAACCCGGAGGTCCTTGTAAACCTGGAGGACCCGGCAGACCCTACGGATCATAAAGTTACTAATGCCTCAATCACTTAAACATTTTCTTTTGTATCACAAGGGACAAAACTGCAATTTACAAATGATAAACGTGTAAAACTCTCACAGTAGGGCCAGGAAGTCCTGGGGGTCCCTCAATTAGCATTCCCTAAAAATCATAACAAAATCTGTTTCAGTTTTCTGCTGTGTACCGTCACACATTCAGCCTCAGAGTTACATGATCTGTCCGTCACTCACAGGCTCAATAACTGCAGGCTCTCCCTTCTCTCCTTTCTGTCCCAAAACTGCACCTCCACCCACCTGCAAACACAGACAAACACCAGGTGAGAGAGATTAAGAGAGAGAGAGAGAGAGAAACAGTGGAACAAGAGGTGAGACAGACAGACATAAAAGAACCGATCACATTAAAATCATCAGGAGGTAAAATATCCAACAAGCAAACTGTGATGTTAGTAGTGATGCAGTGTGTTCATATAATGTGTGTGAAGTACAGACAGATATAAACTCTCCTGTAATCATGTGACCGTCACGCTCTGATGTCATCAGACCCTGGAACCTGCGCTCAGGTGGCTGATAAGACGGCTGCTGGGGTGTTGAGTGTTTGTTAAGGTGTGAGGGGGAAGTGTGAGCGTCTGCAGGGGCAGGAGGAGGGTGTGCATGCGCAGACAGCTGCGTCTGTGGTATGGGGTAATTACAGTGTCCCCAGGGCAACAAGAGAGATGTGGCATTGACAGTCAGGGAGTTCAACACACAGCAGAACTTGTGTGTGTGTGTGATATGTGTGTGTTCTGTGAATGAATAAAGCTGATTTACTGAAGATCAGTTTCATCTGTAACAATGTTTGTTAAATAAAGAGATCAACACAGGTGTGCAGAATAGATCTGTATGTTCACAGCATGCCAGTAACATACAACACTTAACAAAAATGAACATTTTATCATCATTTACCCACTTCAGTAAATAATGACAGAATCTTTATTTTTGAGTCCTTCACCACAAACCAATCCCCTGATCAGAACAAACAGTTAAATGTCTACTGAGGACCCCATGCAAAATGGTGCAGTGAAAGCCCATGTCTGAGCACAACCACTGCGGATGCAGCTCAAAGCTTTCATACTTACATCCGACTTCACTTCGGTTTCATCTATGTCGGTTTCCGCAGCAACCCCTGGCCCAAAAGTGTCCTCATAAGTGGCCGTGGGGTTCGGGGCAACATTGCCAAACTCATCGTACGCCCCGTACTCATACTGATTTCTGTCAAGCTCAGTCACATCATATTCCTTAAGGTCATACTCCTTAAAGTCATACGCATCCACTCCAACTGGGTCGGCAGTGCCGCCGGGCTGCACGGACTCCGTAGCGGCACTGGGGTCCAGACCAACCTCAGGTGCCTCGGTGACATAGTCACCAAAAACGTCCTCCTCCATGGCCTTATTTTACCCAAATATTGCATCAGGAGGGAGGAGTTTGAGCAATGGGAGGAAAATGGATGTTAGTTTTTGCAGTTAAAGCAAATGTTACTGTTCTTATATTCTAATGCAAAGCAGAAGAATTCAGCATATTACTAAAAGCACTTCTAGTTCTGGATGAAAGAATTCAACACTTTCTCTGTCCCAGTGAGATGAAATGTGAGAATATACAGAACTTTACTGGAGTGTATGTGTTCAGTAAATGTGTGTGCTGGGGTTTTTTGTGTTGTTAGCTGAGGGACAGATAAAGTGTTGACTTATAAATGATAAAGTAATTATACAACTAAATTGCACAAATCTATGACAAGTATTAAAGATATTTCCAGAAAATAAATAATGTTAGAATGTAATTATGTTTAGAAATGTAAAAAATACATTAAATATATATTTTAACCAGAAGTGTTTTATAATTCAAAGCAGGTTAGGGTAACAGACTAATTGTTAAATCTTATCGTAAATTTATTACAGAAAATGAGCTCTCTGCATTTGACACAGCTGAAGTAAAATCACAACACAATTACACAAGCAGTGATTACTGAATTATTAACCAGTGTAATCAAACACTGCTTAGCAATTGGCTGTGAAAGAAGAGTTTTCCTCAGCCAGACTCAACAGTTGAGTGGAGCATGAGGACGGCACACATCAGAGATCTGATGCATTATCTCAGCAATGATGGTTTGGGCTACAAAACTAATGACCGGTTAGCATTACAGCAAAACCTCAGTCATTGTACACTGTCCAGTTTAATCAAATGTAGCCCAAAACTTCACCAGTAACAACAGAAAGCTGAAACCACTCAGTAGTGTTCACTTAATAGTCTAGAAATGGCCTGAATTTTAGGAGCAGCCCCCTCACAGGAAGTGGACAGACTACATTTGGAGTTTCTGCACAGTTTCAGTTTTATGTTGTTGGGTAATCTTGCCATTATGCAGTTCCCATAAAATGACAGTCTGAGCCAAGAAACAATTGATTTTCTTTTGCTCTATAATTGTTTAGCTGTTGTCATTTCAAATGAAATACTTCCTTCTCCACGAATTTCCTCTTTCTTCTCCCACTGGTAGCCCACATTTTATTCAAAACCCTCGACCCATCATCACACAGTCCTACAAGAAAAGCAAAAAAGTACCTGGTCTGGTCCGGGAGTCGCCACAGGAGTTCTGGAAGCGTCTGCGGTTTCGTAGTCAGTTTCACTGTCTGTGTAGAACTCACCATCTACATTGTTAGGCTACAGCAGTTTTACAGTGAGAGGAAAGGAGGAAGAAAATAAGAAAAGAGGAATTAACTAGGGATGAAGTAGGATGAATTTCAAGCGCTAGGAGAGACTGGATGTGTCAGTCGACTGGAGAAGAGGATGGGGGCAGGCTCAGATCATCATCAGATTTCCCTTAATGAAAGAGAGATCTCGATGGGTTTTTATCTGAGCTGTTCTTTTAATTACCCCTAAAACGGCTTGTCTTGTTGATGAAGTCGTTGTCTTCTTAGTAGCTAACTTTTTAGTGGCCGCTGTCTGTTTTGAGAGCTGGTACTTATAGAGTTTGTGAACAAATTTAGGGGTCTTTTTCGTCCTCTTCTTTGGGACGCTGCGCTTCACTCGCTGCAGAAAGGTTGTGATGAAGATAAAACACACACAACACAGACGACACACAACATCTCATTTCTGTTCACCTCTCAGAGCCCTCACACTTTACTTTACTGGACTAGCTGCTTTTTATGTAGGATAACTTATAAATGTTAGATATTAATCTTGAAATGTCTGGCCATGTAACATAGCATACCCCATAACTGACAACAAGACACCACATGACATCACAGACGCATCACATGACATCACAGACGCATCACATGACATCACAGTCGCATCACATGACATCACAGACGCATCATACATTTTTTGGATTTACCTGCAGCTCAGAATATTCATCTGTTGCTGTGGCGGCCGGTCCATCATAATCATAAAAATCACTGTATTCAACAGCGGTTGTGTACTGTACACGGGAAGAGGATAAGAGAGGTTAGTAAAGCACATTTCATCAATTCAGCAGCTCCTGTGTGCTGGAGAATGTGATTTACATGAGTACATGAGTTAATTTACGTTAGATTTACGGGTTGCTGCAGACAAACAAATGACATAGATTTTCTTAAGCAAAACATAAAAGGTTTAGTTACACTGTCTAACTAACTGTGTGAAATACACATACTGCATTACTTTAATGTGTAACATCTGAGGGACTCTAATGGGGTTTCCAGGCCTATTAAAGGGCCTAAATATATGCCTGTTTTCATCACAGAAACCCCTTTAAACTGTGTGTGTGTGTTAAACTTTATGAGTGATTGCCAAGTGTATTGCATAATATCAAACACAGCAGATGCTCTGAAACTCATTAGCAGTTTAAGTTAGTGATTCCCAACTGGTGTGGGTCTCAGATTCTACAGTGGATGTGGGATAAACACTTTAAACGTTTTCTACCATTAGAAAAAAACGTTTTCTGTGTTCCAGCACACCCGCAAACACCAGGCAACAGTTTTCACTGATGCAAAACATTCAATATTATTAAAAAGAAATTAGGAAATTATTAAAAGGAAATTATTAAGTATTAGAAACAGTCGTTTCAATATAAAGGGCACAACTGTATCCATTCATTAATAAACACACACTGTAATGAATGAATGAACAGGTTAATCATTTCTGCTGCAGTTTATGTAACAGTTCCTCTGCTGTTAGTTGACAAACGCACAGGTAATATCACCTGAGCAGCAGGAAGTCTGATCATACTCTAGTATACGACCTCATGTGTTCATCATATGTATGTGTTCATCTTCACAGCATCACTACTGTGAGTAAAGCTTTCATTCAGACACACAGGGTTATGATTCTGATGTCATGAGTTAAACCGCATGTGGTGTTTGTTTACAGACATCATTAATACATCATAATACCTCACTGACTGATTCAAATCATTTTCACATTGCTTTATAAGTTAAAAACAGTTTACAGTACAAATGTTTTTTAATTGCATTTATGTATTTTAACACTCCTTTAAATAAATATATACAGAACCAAACTAAAGAACAAACACACATTTATAAACATTTATTTGTGTTAGGTAAGAGTGGGTGTGTCCACACGTTTGATTGACAGCGCTGCAGGAACACTCACCTCCTCTGGCTGCTGTGCTTGTGGCGTGTCTCTGTGAGGGACGTCACAGTCAGGGCTGTAGTGCTCACAGTACTCAAACGCTGCTTTGGGATCAGACACGACCAGCAGCTGCTGAATATCACCCTGAAACAAGACAGAGACACACACACTGTAAAACACACACACTCACACTGTAAAACACACACACACACACACTGTAAAACACACACACACACTGTAAAACACACACACACAGATCATGCAGTTCAGGAAATTACTGCTCACTTTTTTCAGATTTATAAGCCGTAAATAAAACACGTTTCATCACGAAACACCTGCATGCAGGAATTCACACAGGAAACATTTCAGCTCAAATCTCTTCAGTGTGTTTTCAGTGGATGATAAGGAACAGCTCATTAAACACACAGAGAATCGGCAGGAGTTTCAGCAGAGGTAACCAGGAAAAAACAGCAGGCTAGAACTTGTTAGGGGGCCTGTGTGTGTGTGTGTGTGTTTCTCCTCTCTGTATAAACAGAAGGCTCAGGTGTGCCACAGTAAGACACTTTACCTCCTTATTAACACTAAATGTCATGTTTCATAACATTAATTCCAGTATTTTACATATTTTGACCTTCGAATGTAAATATACTTCATAATCATAACTAATAAACACTACTACAGTTTATGACAAACTATCCAGGATAATGTTCTTTCAATCTGAACCGATAACCTGTTGGCATCAGTCCACACAGTAACCAGACCATTAAAGCCAGGATTGGCCCTGAAACTCAGCTCTGTGTTGGAGACTGGTGCCAAACAGAGACAAACACAGAGATCAACTTAACAGCTGAACCAAAGTGACACATTACATCATACATCACCAGTGTACCTTTAACAACTCACTGGAGATCTGCTTTTAATCAGTTATGCATGACAGTAGCCTGAAAATCAAACACGCTGCTACTTATCCTTAAGTTTTTAAGAGACCCTAATGAGACAATTAAAGTTACTCTATAGTCAACACTGACTGAATTCCATTTCAAATATTGTATGGTCTCTGTAACATGTTAAGGGCTGAACACCACAGCTATACAGTTGGGTAACAAATTTAAAGTTTAGCAAATATCTGGTCTCAATACCTTTCTACTAATGACCCATGAGTCATTTGTAAACATCTCAGCCCAGATATAAACAGGTAGTTTGTCTAGAGGGGTCAGTGTGTGAAACTATTTAGGATTCAGACCTCAGTGTGAGCAAACAGTAACCGTTTCACCTTAAACACGGCACAGCAGGAAACCTGGTAGTAAGTGCCATAATGTTCCAGCTTTACAACACGAGAGAATGTGGTTCATTTTCTTTGGTCATTTCACTGTGTTTAACTGCTTTAATTACAGAACTGGAGCGGGACAATGGAGGTCCACCAAACCTCTGAAACAAAAGAAGACGTGACCTTTGATGTCACCGAGCCCAGAGCTGAGAGCTGATTGGACACTTAACACACCCAACACTGTTAGCAGTTTCCTCACTTCTGAGTCAATATAGCAATTAAGGCAATAACCCTGTCACTCAAGAGATCCCAAACCTGTGGCTGTTCCTCAACACGCTGCTCTGAGCTTAGCTCCAGCGCAGAACTCTTCAGTTCTTCTGGTCAGATTGATCTACAGTGAACTACATTAGTGGAGGGGTGTGAACTTCACACAGTCATGCAGGCAATTAACTGCCAGCTAAGAACATCATTTTCTGGTATTAATCATGAAAGTTTCTAAGCAGCTATAGTGAAATAAATAATAATACAGCACAACTGATTTACTTATTTTCCTCGATACTTTATATCCCTGTTGTTGTTGTTCCACAGTCCAACACACTGCTCACTTCTCCTCTCATTCATGATCTGCATTCAAGCCTGACAGAGCATTGATTCATTGGTGAGGGATGTCTCTGCTATGGGCTTGACCAGGTATTTCCGCCACATTTCCCAGAATACACTTCAGTAGAGCACCAGGAACAGATGCAGTCTTCATGCCCTAACACAGAGAACTCTGTGTTTTAAACCATACAAACCCCAACTGAGACCCCCGGCCCAAATACTGGCTGTACCTCTCACAACCTTCTATAAATATGCAGATTCACACAGCAGAGGGTGAAATATAGACTCTCTCCGGGATGAAACGTCTAACACAGTTTCAGCAAAAGTTGTTTGAGAACACTTCTAAATTACCAAAATGACAAACAAATGACAAAAGTTTTAATGCTACAAACCAGATGAGTTAAGACATAGTTTCCAACCCCCCGTAACCAAACTCTTCCTCTTACACACACAGCCGGACCCCTTCAGTATCACCTGTCAATCAGTCCATTGTGCATCATTATTTACAGCTTTAACTCAGTTTGACCCTGTGCATTCCACACTGCTTCTCTCTCTCTCACACACACAAACACAAACACACACACACACACACACACACACACACACACCGATCTATCTCTTAGAGGAACGAAAGGCAATGAACTGGACGCTGTTTTATGCTAATGTACTGAAATCAGCTTTACCTCAAAAGCCTCCTCATCCAGAATCCTGGTGCCAAACACGGTGATGCCGTTGGTATCAATGCCAGCATGGTCACTCCTGCCCAGCGGTTTGGTCAGCTTCTTCTTACAGTCCACAATTATGGTCACAGTCTTCTTCTCCACGCTGATGCCCACACGATGCCACCTGAGATGAACAGGAAGGATAGAAGATCAGACAGCAGAAGCAAAAGGTTAAACTGCCACACGTGAGACATGCCTCAACTTTGGACAGTTTGCCTCATTTCTGAGGCACAACATCTCAGGCCTGAGCTGACCACATTCCAGCCTCAAACTTTGGCCTTGTGTAACACTGGATTAAACTCATTAAACTCCAAACCAAATCCCTCCTGTGAGTTAGTCAGTGTGACAGGCATTTTGAACATTGTGGAAACTGTGTGTCAGAAAGTTTAGGCACTGAAACTGAGTTGGATGTTCACAACACTGATCTGAAAGGAAATTTTCATCAGGATCTCAGACAAAAGCCTCAGTGAGATTTCAAATGGTGATCCGCACACAACAGTGATCAATTTCCCATAATCCACTTCAGTTAAAAGGAACTTTTATTCTGGCTTGTGTTATTGAAGTGCTTGGCAAACCAAACAGCCAACACTTGTGTCTCGAAACCAAAGTTTGTTTAATGTTAGTGTTTAAAAGGTGCATCTGAGACATTTTTTCAAGAGATTATCTACCTGTTAAAAGTGTGACAAGCAAAACCACAATGCCACACAAATCATGCCCTCATTTCTGAAAGAGCCATTTAGACATGACCTGTTTGACTCTGACAAAGGTTAAATTAAGCTGCTAAGAGCTAATCGGTTACTGACTGTAAAACAGTTCATAAAGAAATTAGCTGGAAGAGAAGAATTAGACCAATCAGGATCCGTTTAACCTAAAATGTAACCCAACATCAGTGATTCCACAGCAAAACACCACAATAAACACACATACTTAAAGTCGCTTAAGACTTAATACGTTTCAGACATGCACTGCACTGCGTTTGATTCTGTTGGTGTGGAGGAATAATGAGGAAAGTCTGAATGAAAACTCTGATTCAACCCAGAAGGTCAGCTTCAGAGGTCAAGCATCTGCCACAATGAAACCAATTTTCTAGGGTAACAGAACCTTAAAGGTTAATGGATGAAGTCATGTGACCTGCGGTTCTGTCTGTTTCACTCAGTCAGTCCAGAGTCGCTGCAAGTTTACCTCGGACTCGTCTTTCCACAAAAACATGAAACTAATGTCTCATATGATTCTGATTCACCTACTGGTAAACATCTGTCTACTGAAATGACTCCTGAAACATTCACGTTTAAGAACAAAGCAACATTTGGAACCCATGACCAAGGCATTTCTTGCCCCATACTGTACCAGTTGAACTGGTAACATGGTGCAACCAATGTAAAACTCTTGGAGGGCAGCAAATGGCTTCCTGCTGACCCAGTCTGATTATCTGACCTCTGCATGACCTTGTCTGGAGTCTCTCTGAGGAAGGATCTAGACTGGTCACCGATCGCAGTCTTCAGGGTAACTTACTTTCCATCAGCCAGGTTGAGGGAGCGGAACAGGGGATAATCCTCAGGGGCAGGTTTTCCCGTCTGATCCTCGTACAGGAAGACAGGAGAGCGCCCCACCTCCACCCCCAGCTGTTGGACGCCTCGCTCATTGTAGATGGACAGGAGAAAGGACTGGACCCCAGCTTTGGGCCTGACGGTGGTGAGGATGGAAAAGTCTTCAGGGAAAACACCATCTAGAAAACAGAACAGACAGGAGAAAGGTTTTCTGAGAGCCTCATTAGGTTTGGATTCTATCCGAACAGCTGACTGCTCTGTAGAATCGACAGACGTGACAATTTCCATTTTTATTAAATTCCTCAGGGCAGGCGGTTTTATTTATTGCATTCTGTTTCATTATGTAATAAATACTATTTTACATGCATTGTTGCATTTTTGAAAAGGGCACTGATAAGCAAAACTCTTTTCATTTTTTAAATTAATCCTTTGTTTCCAGTCAAAAATGGAGATGTAGTAAACTTTTTAACAAACACCAGATTTATGAGATTATCTAGCCTCAACAAATATTAAGCAGTCACTGTTTTCTGTCTGTTTACTGCCACATAAAGAACCATCTGCCACAGTTAGAATCACATGTTGCAATTACATAACACATGCAAACGCACATTTAACACAGCCGAACGCAGGCAGGATATACAGGCATGTGTCTGGGGTTCGTCTTACCTGGGAAAAGCTGTTTGGTTGGAGCACTGATCTGGGCGTTCTGGCCTATTTTATAAGCCACGTCTGGCTGCGATGCTCTTCGGTTTGTGCAGAAACCTGTAGTTTTCTGAACTCCTTCTGGGACAGCGTGAAACTCTAATGCTTTGAGTACATCCACAGGTTCTGCTGCGTGAGAAAACACGAGAACATCAGCAACATTCCTACAGTATGGTACAGCACATAATAAATCATCAAAACAGCCATGTGTCACATGCATTTTCTAAACAAAAACATGAACAAAGTAAAGAAATCCACAGAAATAAACCTCACACAGACACGATCAGCTGAGTCTGGAGTTTGTTTAAATGTTGTTGCATGTTCCATTTGACAGAAAGTTAAAAGATCACAAAAGATTTCACAGCTGGTCTGTAACAGGCTGTGCTGTGTACGTTTCATCAGAGTTGAAGACTTTAGAAGCAGCACATTTGAGTAAACCTCACGTCTAACTTCTGGTTCTGAATGTGAGGTTCATTTTCAGAAACACAACATATTCTAAAGCAATGAGCTGTAGTGATTTACAGTCAGTCTTTGAAATTCAGTACTGCTTTTCTTGGCTACAATATTAAAGCAAATCTTCAGAAATGCTCTGTGATTTGACCCCCATGAAACATCAAAATTCCCTTCTTGTGTCCTCAGAAGATACATGCATGGTCACTAGGTTAAGCAAACTTGTTTCATTATGGTTAACAAAGCATGAGAAAAGATAAACACTTCTAACCCTGGAGGTTAGTTTGAGAGCTTACATCAGAACCACCTCAGAGGGTTCCCCAGAGAACCAGAGAAAACGTTCCTCACGATTCATGGTGAATGTTTCAGACCATCCAACACTAACACAACACTTTCACAAATATAAATCAAATAAATCTTAAAGACAATGAAGAGAAGTTTTGGTGAGTGCTGTCATGAAATCTAAGGGCATTTGTATGATGTTTATCTTATCCTCAAACAACATCCAATCAGAATTTAGGGATGGATCTAAGGTAGGGTGTCTTTCATTCAGGTGGTGTAAAAATGGACCTTAATGCATGATTATTTAATAAAGAACATAAAGCATAAGCATTTATTGTGAGCCACTGTGAAACATTACTTATGAATAAAGAGTTTCTCCAGGTCTCATATAATCCAGATGTGGAGCTGTAGCCCGGGTTTGACCCTGACATACAAGTGCCAAAGATAACGTCAATAGTCTTAAATCCTGTTAAAATCCCGACTGAGAAAGTGTCACTAGAACGGAGCGGCTGATGAGCTGGTGTGAGTTTACCAGCCTGTTTCCCAAACACACACATATTTCTTTACATTAGACGTGTGTGTGTGTGGAGGGGGTGATTAGAGATTGAGCGTTAATTTAGAAGGAGGTTCTACCAGAAAGAGAGAGAAACTGTCTCTCTCTTCTCACATATGGAACACCCTCCCAAGGGGGAGGGGCCAAACAAAGGAGGTGTGTCTCAATTAGCATAAATCATAGAATTAAGAAATTCCCTCTTATTGTAACAGGAACACAAGCGTGTAGAGTTGAAACAGTGGATCTGGAAGACATGAGCTCTCACAACAACTGAATGTAATTAAAAACCTTCAAAGCAGTGGAACTGTGCAATTAAACAGACAGTTTATGGGTTTAATTCTGTTTTAGGAGGTTTAAACTGAGGGAAAAAGCTGGAGACCTTTTCACCTGCTGCACCCTGAGACTCCAGTAATGAATTCAGTCAGAATCTCTCTCTCTTATCCTCCATCTCTCTCTCCTCTTTGACACACGTCTGCCGCTTGAACAGGACTGCATTATGCCACAGGCTCTCCATCAGACGAACTCACTGGCAAAATTCCAGCAAAAAAAATTCCCGTGTATTTTTTTCCACTTTCTACCACAGTAACGAAACATCAAAGAACAATAAACCCTTTCAACCTTCTGCTGTCCAGGAAAACTAGCGCTCACCCTCCAGTAGTGACTACAGGTTACACTGAATTTAATTACAACATATGCAAACATTACATTACATTTACCCTTAAAGGAGTTAAAACAAAAGTAGCATTGAAAAACCCAGAAGAAACCAGCTAACACAGAAGAAATTGTCACTGGGTTCAGTTTGCTGGCTGACTACTTACTATATCTTCAGAAATAAGATATACACAGAAAATGAGCAACAGATGAGAAAACAGCGAGACTCAGCATTGAGATAATTGGGGTCATTTTTGCAGGAGAAACCTCTGAGAGACAGGAGATCTCAGCAAAAGTCTCACATTACTCTCCAAGAAATCTCACAGCTGTCTATGAGAAACTGTTGAGAGCTCATTTATTATTTTTCTTCTTTTTCTGACCCCTGGAGCAGTCAAGCCCAAATCTTTCTGAGATCTGCTCGGCTACATCAGCTTTAAGAGCAGGAGGGATCTCTGAAATGTGTACACTGTGTGGAATGCGCATGTGAAGATCTGAGCCCTGGGGGCTGAAGAAACATGTCAGTACAGTGCCAGCTCAGGAGGGCACCTAGCAAAAATGCAACAAACCGCAGGAGACGCAACGCATGAGTTTAATGCATTTTAACACACAGCAGCATTGAGGCGGGGATGAGGTTGTTGAGGGGTGTTGGGCGGACAGGGAAATAAAGGCTATGAATAAATAAATAAGTGAATGTTAAATCAGTTTCATTAATTACTGTGAAACTGTCATGTGAAAACCTCATTCAGCACTTCTGTAAGAACAAACACTTGTTTTTGTGAAGCGCTCTTGTTCAGTCAGGATAAGTGACACCTATCATAAGGCCAGACTTGGGCTCCCAGACGACTCTGGACCCTTTGAAGACTCCGAAATAACAGGGATGAGCAGAGAGGACAGTCATCAGAAAACTGCTCAGCACTCAGAGACATTCCCACAGAGATCCAGAGAAACTTCCTCACGGGGAAACAGGCTCGTTGTATGAGACCGCTCTGAGGTTTGCATGGATCTAGTCACGTAAAGCTACAGTATTTATACATCTGTATCCAACATACATAATCTGTTGGTTTATTCCTCAGAAATCTTCAGATCACTTGTTGAAGCTCTGTTCTGCCCATTATAACCAGGACCTCCCATGTTTCAATTATATAAAGCAATTTCTTCTTATCAGAATTAAAGAATATCAGCTACAGCAAATAATGATCAATTTTACACACATGCAATCAGAACAGAGTCTTACAGACGCACAAATGTGTAAGAAAAGCGCCGTAAATGTTTGCTCATCTTCAGCGCAAACTGACTGGCATCCAGTCTCTCCTAACAGAAATCCGCTTTATATTCCTGAGGAATTCACCCTGTGTGTCCACACACACCTAACGGACCACAGCTCCAAACAAAGAGCCTCTTCTCCCCAAACTACATCCTAACCTCTCTCTCCAGACCCACTGGACACCTTCTCTCCACCCTCCCTCTCAGTGTAACACGGCACAACATAATAAAGAGCTTCTATAATGACTGATGGGGAAAATAACAGTGCTCCTTACAATCCTATAGCTATAAAGCATAACACGATTTCTGCGTCTTTAACTTTGTGGTTTAATATTGGTCATCATTGAATTAAATAAGTAAAGCTTGTTTTCGCAATATCTGGTGTTATTACATTTACATAATGAATGAACTCGTGAAAGAGCTTTAGACTAAGCAGTAGTTTAATGTGTCTGTAATGACCCGGGGAGTACAGAGGTTTCAGTCTGCAGAGCACATGGAGATCTCCAGCCCGGCGCTCACCTGTCGCGGAGAGTTTGGATAAAGCGCAAAACTTCTAACTTCATTGAAAGAGCAGTTTAAAACCCATTCTTACCTGCTCTGACAATCGGAACCTGCAGACCCAGTACGAGCAATGAAACCGTGATGAATTTGGTAATAGTGGAATCCAAAAGCCATCTTTTCGTTTTCCACACCGTGGACCACCTTGGCCTCTCCATGGTCGAGCGCCCACAGATGCACAAACCCGGGCGAACTGTCTGTTTGAAAATGATGTCCCTTCTACAATCCCAAATGCGCCCGGTCTGCTCTACACAGCCATAGGTGAGGGGTGTCTGGTTTCGCCGGCCCCCTTCTCTGCTCTTTCGTGCGCCCAGCCTTCAGACTGAAGGGATTCGGGCTTTAATCAAACTGAGACGCGAAGCGCTGGATCGCCTCACAGTCCAGAGGGCTGGACCCAGACCCGGGATTACAAGAAAATGACAAGGAAAACATACCCCGATTGGCAAATCACGGGGCCCGAAAGTTGGCGTGGGATCCACCCATCAGTTTTCCAAAGCCTCCCATGGTCGCCCTCTGGCGCGTCCCCCATGAACGCCGGCAGAAATTTCCCTGAGTGGCCTGGGAATGAAAGAGAGAGAGAGAGAGAGAGAGAGAGAGAGAGACAATGCCAAATGAGTTAGATTTGTTTGTTTTGGATCAGCTAACAGACAGAGTTGCAGAATGACCCACAAATACTGATGTAACGGTACAGTAACTTTAAAACATTAACAACCACACCAGGCTACATACCAAACAGATCATGTGTTAATGTACAGCTGGATTTGTAGTTAATACTGTCCTCCTAGTTTTGGTAATTCATTTTAAGGGTAAAGACATTACAAAACTGATGCACTCACACACAACACATGTAAATCAGTTTCTTAAATGTATATAAAACTTTAAAAAACATATATTCAACATTTCACCAATAAGATAATGTTTGATTTAATTTAATGCACTTTAAGATTTACCCACAATAATAAATATTATTCTCTCCACTTTAACTGTATTCTGGTAAGACAGCAACCCGGCCAAATATTTCCGGTTTCTCTGTGAAATCCTTTCAAAAGTCTGGGATATGAATGTCAATAAGCAGGAAGACAGATGAAAGAAGAGAAAATAACAACAGGAAAGACTTTCTAATGTTGTGCAGATTTATATCCCTCAGGAGTGCATGTGATGGCTGTGTGTGGGAGGAGCTATGGTTGATTGACAGCTCATCACATCTGACAGCCCATCACATTTAGCAGCTTGATCTCATCATTCTCTGGAATCTGAACGCTGTAATTAATCACAGTTATACAGCACAGTGTCGAGACATGTAGCATAACATTAATGTTTCCATCAACACTAACATAAAAGAATATGGCTCATTCGTACAATGGCTTTGGAAAGTCAGTAATTTCCAGATGAAAACTAAATAACATGATGTATAACACACAACAGCTGTCTTATAACTGATCAGTTCAGATTCTGGACAGACATCAAAGACATCACATCACATCAATGTTCCTGAACTGCTACAGTATGTAAGAAGGAAAGAATGAATTAATGCATGATTAGCACAGGTATTGTATGAAGATCACTAAAGTGATTTGTGCATCATTGGTGAGGTCATTTATAGCAGAAAGAGAAAAGATGATGTCATCACCTGAGGGCTGCTGAAACCTGCACAGATTCTGAGAGTAGATGGTTCACATTTGATCTTGATTGCCGATTTGGAGACAGAACTAACCAACTAATGAAATAAAAGAATAATAACTAGTTGTGCATGCCAGGGCGCTGACAACACAGACTTTTATTGATTATGATTATGCATTCCTACCTGTTTCTACAGCAACTCTCAGCAATTCATCCTTTACTTATGAATGTTATCAGACGTCAAAGATCAGATTCTGACAGCTGCATCGCTGATATAACACATGAACACAGTCTTATTTCTTCACATGATTTTGTCACGAGTGTGTGCAGTCACTGATTGGCCAGGACAGAAAATCACAAACCTGCAATAATCCATGTATGAATAAAAACTGATCTCCATTGCCAAGAACATGTGTTGAGGTTGTTTTCATCTGCTTATACACATTCCTGTCTATCATTCTCATTTATTTATGCATGCTTTAAGAACCATTCTGCTGCATGTTTGTGTTTTATCTGATCTGATGTCAGTGATACATGCTTTGGCATGAGTAACCGTGTTAAATCCCTAACAGTAACAAAAACACACTGCTAAAAACTACACAGACTGCAAGGACCTTTAACCCAGCAGAACTAAATCTAATGATCTTATTTTTATCTACCCAGATTAAGGTAAAACAAACATTACCAGGAGGGTAAAACAAACAATTGCAATTCACAGTAAAAGTTGTGAAAACTGTTCTTTGTTTCTTGACAGAATCCTAAAACATTCAATTTATTTCCAGATTTAATTAAAAAATGATGTCCTAGATTTTCAGCGTATCCTCAGACTTCAGGACCAGTGTGTGTTTATGGCAGCTGTCAAGGGTTAGTAGAGTCACTCATCTCAGTGGACAGTGTGACATTGATATATAAAAAACAGCTTTTTGAATATGAGCAGTTAGTTTCCTACAGCGTGAGCCTTTGACCTTAGGTGGAATGGTAAGAGGAGAACTTTTCACAGACACACACAAAGCAGCCAGTAGCTTCTGTCCATCAGGGTGTAAATACACAGAGGCAGAGAGACTATAAAGAGCTCTTTCTCTCTCCGCTGAGGGCCAGAGCGAGCGGAGAGCTCTCTCACTCAACACACAACCTGTGCTCTGTGTTCAACAAAGAACCTCCACAGAACACACTGCCTCAGTCTGGAGGGTGAACTTAAACTTATGAGAAACAATCAAAAATACTCCAGCTGTATGTTCAGAGGTAAAATCTGAGGTAAAATATCTAGCAACTGTCACTGGGTGCGTTCTGGGAATGGAGGGTGGTTCTTTTCACTGCGGTGGGACCAGAATGGATTCTGGTTAAATATTGGTTCTATTTACAGAGTGTCTACATTTGTAATGTGCACATTAAGAGCCAAACTGGTTTCTGCTGCTAAGCTTATTTGAGTAAATATACATAACTAGCATACACAACTTAAAATAGCTTTAAACTGAGTTTCATAAACACTAAGACCTTTGTTGTATTTTCATTAAACATTTACTAACATTACTGCCTCAAATCCTTGTAATTTTTTTAGAAACCTTTAGAAAAGTTCTAGTACTGGGTGTAGCTACACCCTAAGATTAAAACCACAGTAAGGTACAGTATACATCAGCTCTAAAACCAGATGAAGAACTTTTGCTGCTGTACATAAAACCACTACATTAAATAAAGGTTTGGTTTACCATTAAAGAGAGACACACCAGGTTTAAGCAGCTCCTGGGTTGTTGAGAATCACCAACGATGTATGTTGAGCGAGAACCTAAAAAGGTCAGTGAGGGAAGCGCTGGAGGTCAAACCAAACGATCCCAGATGGACCACAGGAAGGGTGAGGTGAGCAGGAATTTCCCAGTGTCCCAGGACAGAAGCTCCCAGAGAAAGAAGATGGGTGGTCTGCCACTGTAGAGGATTCACAACCCCCGAAAGTAGTCAGTACAGAGGAGATCAGGGGCCTGTAGAATCTGAAACATGACAAGTTCTGAACATCTACTCATCCATTACTGTCACAGGTCATTACACATCTACATAGTCTTTCTCCTTACAAACTCTTCTTCTTACTCAAACACTTGCTGTTAAGTTTAACAACTTCTAACTTATACATACAACTTATACAGCGTCTGTCACTGAGTGTTTATCTACAGAAGTTTCTTAGAAACCACACATTGTCTGTTCATCTGGCTGAGAGTTGAGGAACCAAAGAACTTTGATTTGTTTGGGAATTTTAAAGCTATAACAGTTGTACACAGACACGTCTTTAAAGCAGCCAGTAAAAACTCAAAAACAAAGAGAAAAATCTCAACATGAACAGTTTGGGTTGGCAGGTGGCTGTAATTCTTTAGCTTGCAAAACAATGTAGAGTCTCATTTTCTGTTTTATGACCACAGACATCTGTGGGAATATTTTAATTTAACCTGACATGGAGGTTAAGAGTTTATTTAATCTGTCTGCTTTAAGGAAACAGTTACTGTAAATAAGAGATATACAGTGAAACAGTTCTAGTTGTGTTTGCAATACAACTTCCAGCCAGCCTGCATTAGCTTCATAAAGCCTGTACACGAATTCACTGTGTATTTACAAGTGCATCCAAATTCAACAACACACAATTAATCCCACCAGGAAGTGTCGCCCACATTCAAAACTACACATAAAGATCAAGGATTAGCAATACAGCAGGTGAGAGCCCTAAATCTGTAGTGTTTTAACACTCACAGCTTTGTAAAAACATCTCACATTCCTCCAAACTCACAAATGAAGACATGTCTCCCCTGCTGCACAGAGCCAGTTCCATTAAAACATCTCTTTATATATAAACACCAGCCTGTTAAATTAAGACCATCATCTTTCTCTCAGAGAACAGACAGAGAGACAGACAGCTGAAACACAACAGAGATGTGCAATTATACTTCTGAGCCACCGTGTATCCAGTGCAGTGAGACTCTGATTTTGTCTGAGCTTGTTCAGTCAACTGTCTATGTACTGTATGCATCTCCATTCCTCAGGGTACAAAGTCTTTAGTTGCCAGGGGTGAAATTTCTACTGGTTACACAAGAATCCAGTGTGATGTTTTGTTGGCATGGCTGTACCAATTATTTTTTTGCTCTGTGATGCTGAAACGTAACAGGCTAATGATCTACACAAAACCTGCATGTGGTCTGTTACTTAATATCAGTTCTGACAATCCACTCCTAACTTAAACTAGATTAGTTGTAATGTTAGTTGTAATAAAAGCACACATTGAATTTGATTAGTCCTGCTACACTGGTATCACATCAAAAACGTTTTAAGCAAAAACTGTCTCAAGAAAAATCATCTCTATCTTTTGCTGTTTAAAGTCATGTTTAAAACACAGGTTGGCCCGTCGCTCTGTTCTCCAAGAGCTCAGCATTTATTTTACTGCTCTGAGGTCCAGTGATTCTTATTCTTGATCAGCTCAGCTTGACTGAAGGTTTTGACGGCATCTGCTGAGTGAAACAGCAGCTCAACATCTGATCAAACATCAGAGGTTCAGACTGATTTAACACAACAATGACAGACATGATCCTGAGAACAAACAGCTACAGAACCCAAGAGATATTACACACATGATAATCTGTTTAATGTGCCAAATGTTTCTGTTGGTCGCTGTGGCTATAGTCACTGAGAGATCCACAATGACAAACACTGTGTGAGTGACTGATGTACTGCTTCACTGTAGACTTCAGTCATCTGGTGCCTCTGACCTGTGATCTGTGTTATGGTGAACGCGGGGGTTCATGCTGAGCCCCATCACATGGCCTGACTACATTCCCCATGCCTGCCTGTGCTCTGTTCAGACCTGCACTGCCCCCCGCCCTCCGCCCCTTCCTGCTGTGACATCACAGCTATAGCCCACCTGCTGCAGGCCTGATGTAATATACTGAGAGAGAGAGAGAGAGAGAGATAGAGAGACAGAGAGATAAAGAGAGATAGATAGAGAGATAGAGAGAGAGAGAGATAGAGAGATAGACAGATAGATAGAGAGAGAGAGATAGAGAGATAGACAGATAGATAGAGAGATAGATAGAGAGAGAGAGAGAGAGAGAGAGAGAGAGAGAGAGAGAGAGTTAGTATGCAGGTTTCAGGTTTCATCTGTGACTTGTTGCAGTTCTACAATTCGACAGACATTTGAACATTTAGTTGATCAGAAACCAAATATTTCCTGAGAGAAGAGTTAAATAAATGCATGACTCTCTGAGGAGAAGACCACAGCTTTACGCTGTTAAAACCAGATCTTCACACGCCACTCATGGAAGAAAATGTGTCCATTGATGTAATCACAACGTTTCAGCACCTTCCAATGAAGGGGGAGTTGCCCCTGACAACATAACTTTCAGACATTTTCATCACCACAGGGTTTAAACGGCCGTATGCTTGTTTAAAGGACATAAAGGCAGCCCCTCATCTTTCAAATAACAGACATTTCCACCAGCAGCGTGTCTGTGCTTGTCTGTTTCAGGTGAAGAAGCGTTTGCACTGCACGGAATAATCCCTTACAGCTATTCCTCAGTGCTGTATATACATTTATGATGCCTATATGTTTTAACTGCAGCAAAATAAGACATACATGCCAGTATAGAGGTATGTGTGCTGTAAAACTGAGCTGTTCTTTGTGTGAGCGCAGGTTTTTGCTTGTTTGCCAACAGACTCTGAAATGAACATCTGTATTTCTCTAAACCATGAGTCCATTTACAAAGAATGATCTACAGTACATCAATTTCTAGAGCAATTACCACACAATGCTACACTACTGACATCCTCCAATACAGCATCAACAATAGGCTTTTGCTCCTCTGCAAAATCTGTAATTCTACTCTACTTTTTTGTATGAAATTACAATAACAAACAAGAAAACCATCATTTTAATTTAATTTTCTGCTATTGTACAGTTTTTTGTAACATTACCGTTTACAGTGTTTGTATTTGACAGTGTAGCACTGAACTAGCCTGTGTGTAGAAACTCTAAACACCTGCCATGTGCTGTTCTACTTCTCCACCCTGTTTCTGAAAAACATGGGAGCATTGAGGTCTTCAAGGTTAAACAGCCACTCAGATGACAGCTGCTGAGAGAAGGTGGAGAGCTGGAGCGGTCGTGGTCCTGACTCCTGTGGTCCGCGCTGCTCTGCGGGTGGAGCACAGCTTCACGGAGATAATTGGAGGCTGGGATTGGACTTGTGGGACGATGAATTGGCCGTTTGAGGTGCATGGCACAGAGATCAAAAAGAAAAATATACAGGAGAGCTGCTTAACAAATCACTGACTAGCAGAATTTAACAGCTGAAATAGAACCTGAACCACCAGCTCAAGAGACATGATTTTATCTGTGAATCAGTTTCTGAAGTAAAGAACCTGCCAAAACCTTAACCTACAAACCTAACTCATGTTCTCCACAACTTAACACATCACAGCAACTTAACACATCACAGCAACTTAACACATCACATTACGTCTGCACGACAGAAGAGGTTGTGGACACCATCCCAGATGACTTAACAAAAGAATGACTCTGAGCTGGTATTTCATGTTAATGCAGGACTTTTAATCCTGGCAAAGCAGTTCTGTGATCAGTTCAGTCAACACCACAAACCAAAAATAACAAACCTAATAACAGGAGTTTCTTCTGTAGTTGTCTAAGCTACTGTCCAAATCACACTTGCTGTGTGACGTCACTGAATTCAGTCACCGTTTGACAACATTGGCATGAAGTTAGAAATGATTAATGTTACTGTATAACATGTCAGCTGCAGACAGTATAAATCACATCTTAAAAACTGTCATTATTATGTCCACTAGTACAGTACTGTGTAGCAAAACAAAACTCTTGCCACAAGCATCATAACCTCATCAGAAACAGAGTCAGACACGACCAAACACAATGAAGAACAGAGTGTTAGTGCTTCACATCTGTACGGCAGATTGCTGAGGAATCTGGTGCTGATATCACTCTCATACGCTGTTGATCTGGATCGGATTAAAGCGGCGAGGACTGTAGTCTGTTCCAGTCACTGCCAAACTGATGCATCGCTGTTATGAACACAACCCCCATCATGCAGAGGCAGCACACAGGTGTTTAGGGCCACAGACAGGTGCTGCTGCCTGTCGGGGTGCGTGTGGCTGTAAGACTGATGCACTGCGCTGGTGTCTCATCTGTTCCTCTCATGCACACGTCACCTGAGGAATTATCATACAGCAAACGGCTTCCTTCCTGCACACCATCACTTCTGATGACGCTCTCTAGTTTCATTTCCCTTCAGACATGAACACAGCAGAGGAAACAGCTGCGTCACTGTAATTCAAAACTGCAACTTCAGACACGCCAGAATCTACCCATAAATCCTGCCTCCCAAAACCATGTCAGCCAATCAGTGCCAATTGTGTTTTGTTTAGGCAATGGTTAATGTTAAAGTGGAAAGTCACACATTCACACAGAAACTAAACAGGAAATGCAGGGACTGTGTTTGTGTTTCTTTAGTGGGGACAGACGGACAGAAGGACGGGTTCAGAGTGTCATATAAGGACTGCTGTGTCCACTTGTTCTGATCCAGAACAGACAGACCTGATTCATTTACTGCAGACAGAACAGGGTCTGATCGATCTCTCTCTCCCTCACATACATGAATAACTTACCCACACTAAACTTTTATGTTTATGTAAAAACACTTATGTTACTTATATATGTTCTTAACGCTCAACAAAATCTTAAAACCACAACCAGCATCCATTAACACGACCCATTACATCCAAAACAAGCCAAACATCCATTAACACAATCAAACAGTCACCAGCAGACCTCAAGAGTTCACAACATACTCTGATGGTCAGCGGGGCTGATTTATGCTGATGGAGCCCAGCTCTCGTCTGACAGATTTCACTGCTCAGCTGACGGGGGTCAGCGGCCCCTCCTGACGGTGGAGTCAGAGACAGATACCTTCTGCTCCCTCTTCACCTGTGAAATTTCAGAGCGGGACGAACTGAAGGGGACATTGTTCCCGTCAGGAATGCTCAGCTCAGTGAAAAGACTTCATTTGCACAGGAATGTGGAGAGAGGCTGAAAACACTGAAGACGATCTCTGAGAGTAAGACATRAACCAGAGCCATCTCTCAGTCCTTATACCAGACATTATGATTCTAGCTGCAAGCAGCACCCATTAAATTAAATGTCTAAAAAACTATAAACAAACAGTCTAAACCTGTAGTAAATTAGACCTCAATAAGGATAAGGATCTGTTCAAAGATACAAGGATGTCAACAGGTACATTCAGATCTGACACTATCAGAAGATCCAAAGCAAAGGTAAATATGTCTGGAAACTCACCATTGATCAGAGAGAAGGCCAAGGCTGGTTTGGTCTATTATAATGCTTTATATGTCCATTAACATTTATATGTCTCTTATTTACCCTAAATATATTCAGCATCTAGACAAATGAAGCATTTGCAATGAATGTTAGAAGCATAAGAGGCATTTGCGTTGCAGTTTTAAACATTTTGTAAACAAACGAATCCACTTCGACCTGCTCGTTTATACTGAGGGTAACGCTTCGTGTCTCTACAGCCGGAAACTCAATTTAAACGTTTAAAAAACATTGATGTTGAAACCAGCAGCGCCATCTTGTGGGCGTCATGAACGCTGAGGCGGTAACTTATGATTGACAGGCAGTGTGCACCAATCAGCGCGTGGATCCCTCACAGCGGACCAATCAGGAATCAGATTGTAGGAGACACGCCCACAAGCGGTAACAGTGGAGGAGACCGTTCAGTCGGGTATGTGTCTCATATGTTTATTATTATTATTATATCACATATATGTCATGTGTTGCTTTTTTTCCACTTAAAAGTTTTTGTAACATGCCTTGGTTTTAATTAGTCGCCTTTTCATTTGTATTATGAGTGATATTTCCGCTCACGCGTGTTATTCAGCGGTTTGTGTTCATAGGTTAGCAGGTTAGCTTCAACACAAAGTCAGTGGCTTTCAGAGTTATATGTGTTATATTATTTTTACACTATTCCTACAACACACTTTAAAGTTCAGTGCACGTTTACAATGGTAATATCACTTCAGTGTTTGTTAAGGGCGAGTTTATGATCTGTATCAGTGTGTCCCGCTATTGTCTTCCTCCATCCATATTCAGTTCCGCACTGTCGCGCTTTATTTACGTCACCTCATAACATGACGTCATTTTCATGCCATCAGACTTTTTTCTTTAATTTCTCCTCAGCGGATGTTAATGCATTGCTATAGTAATATAATTTATTTTATTCATGCTCTATATAGTTGACACAGTACAAATGCTAAGAGTCACTGATGGACCTGATTGTGTGTATTTACTGACAGAATCATGGCTGAGATGGAGTCAGAGGTTCAGACAAAGAAAAGCAAAACTCTGGTGATACGGCATCTGCCCAGAGAGCTCAGCAGAGACGAGAAGGAGGATCTTCTGAGGTATTTTGGTGCCTCCTCCATCAGAGTGCTGTCAGACCGGGGACCACTCGTAAGTTATGGATGCAAATGCTGCTGCATGTTTATTCTGAATAAATGCGCCTCATCTGATTCTGTTGTTGTCTGTAGAAACATATGGCATTTGCCAGTTTCAGCTCTGAAGCATCAGCATCTAAGGTAAAACATAAAGGCTTGTGTTTCTGCAGTGTTTTAGTTAAGTGGTTTGGACAGTTGATTTCTTCTTCACACAGGCACTAAACAGACTTCATCAGCTGAAAATCCTCGGGCACACACTCGTTGTTGAGTTTGCAAAAGATCAGGAGACTGTCACTGTTCTGAAAGACCCACCTGTTTCTGACAGGTAGATAACAATAATATCAGATTTTAGGCTAGTCCTGTAGCAGGTACCACACATGGCTTTGATTAGTTAGACGCGGCTGTGTTTGGTTAAGCTTCCTAGACAAATAAAATGAACTGGTGAGAGTGACTTTTACGAGTGGCCTCATGTGTATAATATGATTGTTTCTAACCACAGTTTGTTTTTCAGTGGTGCAGATGCCCATGAGAAGGAGAAGAAGGAAAAACAGCCCAGTGTTCCTCTGATGGACACCAGTATTGCTCCCAGTCTGGGGTAGGTGAGCACATGTACTTCCCCCGGAGTGTGTGATCCCTGCAGCCGTCACATTGCAGCTGTATTTATTTAACACAGATTTAACACAGGCTAACTCTGTTCTTTGACATCCTGTCTGCTGTCAGTAGCTCAGGCCCTGGTTACGCTGCAGGATGTGTCCTCAGCCAATCAGGAAGGAGGGAAGCTGTAGAGTTGCTCTCAGCATCCTTCTCACGTCCAATTACAGGCCGGCGTCTGCAAATGTGTGTTGTGCTGTGGCAGCCCATCTGTTTTTGCCGCGTATGGCACCAGGTGGTCTTTGATAAAGAGGCCGTGGGCTAAGATGTAATTTTGTGCCTCACCTTCACTGAACGAGCAGAGCCCTGACAGATTTTTATTTATTTAATAAAAACAAACCTTCTGAGCATCGCACACTCAATAAGTGTGTTTAAAAGCAGGGAGCGTCAGATGTTGTGCAGATCACAAGCATTTTGCAGGCGTTGGCTCTGACAGAACACCTTGCTTATATATTTTTGCTTCACTATAATTTTGATGCATTTTTTGTCACAGGTGGCATTTTTAGAAATGTGTTCTTCCTGTCTGTAATCTAAAGTAACCACTGGCAATTTTTCACACGCTTTTTATTTTCATCCCACAGGTTGAAATTTCAAAGAAATCCAACACTGAAATATTTATACCCCCCTCCGTCAAGAGGAGTTTTGACAAATATCACGCACACACTTCTGAGTGTGCCCAAGTTCTATGTTCAGGTGAGCTACAAACACTGTTTTCTGTTTCTGCAGTTTATGTTATGAATGTGTAAACAGTCATCTCTCTTAATCTCTGTGTCTTTTATTAACATTATACTAAATCCAGTGTTTGTTTCAGTTAATTCCACCAGTACATTTCTGTAAAAGCATGAGTGGCACTAATGTTGTTTTTGAATTATGTCTAGTTTCTAAACCATGACGGTACGGTATGTAGAAGGAATTATTTTGATGTATTAATATCATGTTTGTGTGGGAGGGCTGAAGAGAGGGTGTCATTCTCTGTGCTGCCTTATGGTGGTGCTACAGTTCTGATGAAGAGCCTGTGAGCATTAAATCTCTTGATTAAAGCTCAGGTTAAGAACCATCAGTGATCATAAATCTATTCCCACACAGCAGTCTGGGTAACATATGGAGGCAGGGTCACAAATAATGTTCATGTCTAAACAAAACGCAGAAGCAGCTGTGTAGAAACAACACGGGTGCCTCAGCTTGTCCAGATCTTTTATCCACAAAATAAATGAGTGTTTCTCCTCAGGTTCTTCACTTGATGAATAAGATGAACCTCCCGTGCCCGTTTGGTCCGGTGACGGTGCCGCCGCCGATGGTGAGCTGCAGTTAGAAGCTTTTATAAGTGTTTTATGATTTTTTTGGTTTTAAGATTTCTGCAGGAAATCAAATTCAGTTCTAACAGCTCAGTGGTCCGATGCGTGACTGAGATCATTGGTATGACTGAGGCTTCCTCAGAAGAGCCTGAAATTCACTGAGAGAATAACTGATTCGTTTGAACCCCTGCAGTTGGAGATGCCCCCAGGCCCACTGCCCCCACCCTACCCCCTAGAGAACCCCCCTCTCCCAGAGCATGAGGAGGGGGCATCAGATGATGAAGAATCGGAGTATGAGAGTGGAGATGATGAAGATAAAGAGAGGTAGCTGGTTTCACACTTTCTATGTTATTTCCGCTGTATAAGTTACTAGTTAATTCTCATATTAAAGTTAGATCTTTTAATTTGTAACCCTAGCAACCACCCTAGAAACACCTTCAGCCATTTCAAAGTTACTCTTTTAGAGTGTGTATGTCTCCAGTATTACTGCAGTATTCTGTCAGTTTGTTTTCTTTATTTTCTAAAGTCATGCATGATAATAGCCTCTCAATTAATTTCTGTTTGTGTCACAAAGGATGATCAGACTCATGGGTCTTGTTAACCAGCCGTGCAAACGACCGCTGAGAGCGAAGACGACTTCTAAGAGAAAGAAACCCAGACTGAAGGATCTCCTGTTTGTTCCCAAACCAGATTCTCAAGGGTAATCAGGAGCTGCGTTATTTTAATAGTGTGAAACTAAACCGCACCGTATACTTCTAAAGAATACCTTCAGCTACCTGCTAAAGCAATGCAGAGGGAACATTTGAAATACGATGTGTCTGGTTACTCGATGCTGAGGATGATGTTGTGTCTAACAGCGCCTCAGGCCCAGTCCTGCAGCCAGAAGATGTGTTTGAACAACCTCAGCCGCTAGGACAGAAGAAGATTGAGTTTCACATTCCAGCGGAGGTCTCCTCCGTCCTCGAGGGGCCCGAACGAGATCAGGAACTGCTTTCCACAGATGTAACTGAAGGTAAGACAGAACTGTTTTCTGTTCCTATCATCCGTTAATCTGTGAAGGCCATCCATTCTGAGAGGACCTGCTCAATTATCATGACAGTCAGCTCTGAGACGCTGCTGGAGAGAAGATTTGATGTATCAGGCTGTTATTGACTGAGGTGGATTGCCGTAAGGTTCTGAGACCCTCCTCTGTGTCGGGTTAACCCAAAGCATTTAGAAACAAGGGAACTTAGTGACACCACTGTCAAACGAAACAAAACATGCAAATTAAACTTTTCGTGTGTGTGTGGTTTTGCAGTCATTATTGGCTGCTTTTATTCAGATGACAAAATAAGCGTCTCCCTCTCAGCTAAAATGGAAATTACGCGTCTCTTGTTTACCTTGTCATTTTTGTTTCCATTAATGTCTGCAAAAAAGCTGGTGATGAAAAAGCTTTCAATTTCAAACTCTGCTTTATAACCCCCCTCTTAAAAAACACAAAACCCTCGTGGTGAATAGGTTGGTTTATTACTCTTGCTTTTAAATGATAAACAACACGTTTAACTGAGGCGGGTGACGTCACATGTAATGCACTTGTGTGAGAGGAAACTTAACTGGAAACACTTCCTGCTCACAATCAGAA
>JBAJNP010005399.1:0-29238 GCA_036877545.1 Yasuhikotakia modesta
CCCAGAGGAGCCCATCCCTGCAATTGTCATTTTAGAATCAACCTCAACCAATGAGATCTCCCATGAGGAAATTGTCCCAACTGTTACAGATCTGAAGCTAAATAATGGAGAGTGTGAGAATGCTGCCTCAGCGGAGGAGTCTGTGTCTGCTCCCCTTGAGGTGAATGGGGAATGCCACGAGCAGTCACCAGAGGTAGCTCATGTGGATGTCCCTGAGCCTCCAGCAGAAGAATGTGTGAACGGTGTGAAGGACAAAGAAGCCCACCAGGAGCAGAATGACTGTGAACTGAAAAAGGACTTGAGTTTGGCTGCTGATATTCAAGTTCCACTTCCAGTTGGTGATGTGGTAGAGGTGCCACAGTGAGTCGGCCTAATCTGAGAAGCAAACCTTAAATGTGAATATTGATGCAAACAAACAAAACAATCGTCTGAGAACACAGGCTTTCTGAAAAAAGTCAAAGATGTCCATTGTGGTTTCTCAGCAAAAGGAATTTCTGGTTAACCAAAAAGAAATGCCACCCAAGAGCTTACAGAGCAAGCAACAGAGAAAGAAAAAAATTGTGAGGGTAAATGAATTAAAGGAAATTGATTGAATGAGAGAACGAAGAAGTGAATGTGCTTAAAATGTTTGTGCCCTGTGTCCTGCTGACTTTGGAGAGGGAATCTTGCAGGTCTGGTGAATATGTAGGCCAGAGAGATGATTACACATGAACAGAAAAAAGAATGAAAACAAACAGGCGGAACAGAATTACTGGATGGTAACAATGGCAAAAACAAGAACTGAATAAGTAGTTTCATCTTTTGTGTGTGAGTCCGATGCGTATTAAATGGTTTATTGGATTAGCATTTAATAGTATATAATCTAATTTAGACCACATCATTTTTGTCACCATGTAATCTGAGGATGAAACATTTTGATCTTTTCATGATGGGAAAAACAGTGAGGAATGTTCATTTAACTTAACGACTTGGCTTAGAAAATAAAAAATTCTGTTATACCTTAAGAATGCTTCCTTCATTTTTGCACTTGTATTTATTTCTGAGTGACATGCTGAATGGGTGCTTACATGTAAAACTTTAATTTTTAAAAGCATTTTTTATAAATGTATGATGCAACCCAGCAGGCTCATGCACAAAGCAGGGTTGTTGTATCACTGTAGAGTGCAAACAGCATGTGCAGTGCTTTGACATTGAATTAATATGGGAGGGGTTTTTGCAACAGCTGCAACAGATACTTTCAGACTTTGTTTTCAGCCATTTTGTATGGTAGTAGATTGTATGATTGGCAGGTCACCATTCCAACAATGTCCCAGGATTCACTGCCTTTGTAAATTTGTTATGTGGGCCTGGGCCTTAAACACATGTTGTTTTGAGCAACATGGAACATGGCCATGCATTCAAATGTCTGTTTAGAGGCTAAGCTCACCCGCTCTGCAGGAGATGTGGTAAAGTAAGGGACTAGATTTATAGCCGTTTGTCGTGAGAGGGATACAGTGCAATGCAGCATGTTACAGTAGAGGGAAGAGGACTGGGAAGGTCCCAGGCTTCAAAGGAGGAGCTTTGGCGCAGTATGGAGAGAGCAGACGTGACAAAAGATATAAGATATCTCCCCTCAACTTTAAGACATTTTCACATGCACACAACAACCCTCACTTAGAGCCCTCAATAGCCTTCAGACGTCCCTCATAGATGCTCTATACAGGCGAATAGGGTTTAGATGCTAATACACATAAATGATTACAATGAACTGTTCTGATGCGTTGTGTATGTATGCATGAGGGAACATCATAGGTGGGCGTGAGAAAAGCCTTCAGACAGAGGAATCTGGAAATATCTGAAGGTTCCCAAGTGCCCTTCGTCGGCACTATAATGAGTTCCTCCACATACCAAGTACAGATTCTCGGGTTTCTTAAAAAAAGCACAGGCGTACAGATTTATGAAAGGAATGTTCTCTGAAGCTGAGGGGGGTGAGGGGAAGTCGGTGAACCCACTGGCTTCAGTGTTTTTATCACTGTTAAACTAAAGTTCCCTTGTTTAACATTTGTTAGATAAAATAAAAGAAACATAATATATTTTGAATGGCTTCATGTACAAAATAGTACAAATTTACAGTTATGTCTGGTCATACATGCAGTGCCTAAATGGTCCGAAAAGTTCTTTAACAAATGCTGTTAGTTTTAAAAAAAATTAAGGAAGAGCTCTAGTGTGAGGAATTTTAACACAAGACGTCCAGTTTTCTCATCTTACTCTGCTTAGAAAACAAGGTTCCTTCGTTTACCTCTTTCTCCTAGCTCTCTTCCTCCGTTATTCTTTCTCTCTTTCCTTAGCTTTCATGCACAACAGATGAGAGGCCCTGCTTGCATCTTGATTTAAAGACTCTCTACACAGTGCATAGTTGTGCAGTCCCAGCTGCAGTGCTTGGATACACCAGCGCTATGTGTTCTATACTCATGCCCTGGCACAAAACTTGACTTTGCTTTCCTGTCTCTTTCTACACATGAGGAAATGTGATCTCTCACTTTCTTCTCTCCTTAAGTTAAAAACACAAGGAAGGGTGCAGATTAATGCTACAATAAAGACAACAAAATAAATAGCTAAAGAATGTAAAAAATGTCACTGTGTTTCCAGTGAACTGTTAGGTTTCTGTGTCATGTTAATGTAATTCTTTATCTAAAAAAAGGAAGATAAAGAGACAAAAAAGAGGTAGAAGAATATGAACAAAAATCTGGAAAATGTGTGTATGGCTCTCTTACTTTTTCTTATTAAATCACATGACCACAAGGAAGGCCTGTTAATTCATATTAAAGAACCACTGTGGTTCAGGTCACACCACTATAACAGCAGTGCAGTGAAAGACCACAAACCCTTCTCTCACTTTTTGGGAGTGAGCTGATTAACTTCTTCTAACTGATTTCTAGCCTGTGGAAGGGAGTTCAAAAACCAATGTCTTTTAAGTTTGCTGAAAAACTCCAAGGGGGATTCCCATTGTTTTTTCTATTCCTCTTAACTCCCTCTTTGAGTGATGGCCAGGCAATGCTCTGCCCATCTGTGCAGCTGCTCTATAATGCTGTCATTAAATGCAGGCCTACAGAAGCCTTTCAGCATAAGCTCAGTTACAGTTACAACCAGTATTGATCCGTGAGTTAGCTTAATGGCCACTAAGAAGGACGGGCATGTCTTCTTACCCTTTCCCCCTATTGCTCATTGCTCTTCTTCCTTTGGTCTTTCTTGTTCCCTCTCCCTCCCCCTGCTTACATACACTGCACATTCCCCTTGACTGTTTTCCATTCAAGCTCTGCAGCACACTTTTTGTAACAGACCCAACACGTTTGAGAGATGAGAGAAAGACAGTGGAAGAGTGGGGGTTCTGTACGGGTGTGTGTGAGTGTGAGCTAGTGACAGTCCCAGCGTGGAGCCTCTGTGAGAGGAGATGTGTCTTTGTTGTGCCGCCCAACCCCCTTCCTCTGTTCCCCTCTCCCCTCAGCCATTAGGGGAGAGAGAATTTTATACCCTGACATTTAATCATTCTAGACCATTAAACAGAGGCAGGAAGAAGCAGTAACCAAGAAATCTGTGTGCCAAGCGGAGCTCATTTTGCACTGAACAGCATTGTGGTCCAGGCAAACTGATGCATGTGGTGTTTGATGTTTTACCACGCCCCTTTGCAGACATTACAGATGCTAAAACCACCAAACTAAAGATTTGGAAACCACCAAGTTAGGAGTCTCTAGCGTATAAGGTTAACAGGCTCTTTTATATGAAACCTAGCGGCAGATAAATGGAGGGGAATGTAATTGATGATATGGCATGACAATAGTCAAATTTATATAAACTACTTAACTACTTTTACTACTAAGAACTTTTACTACAAATGAATTGATGCATTTTAAAGTAACATTGTCAAAATATGACATTGGCAGATAAAGTTTCGAAGGGAGGAAGCTGTCAAATTTTTTTCAAAAATTTACTTTTTACTCCTGCGCTACAGAAGTGAATGTGATTTAAGTGGACAAAAGTCATGTTAGGAAAGCAGAACCTATGCAGTATAATTACCTGATCAATTGTATAATGCTGGTCTATCATGTTTATCTTGATCTTGATGAACACAAATACATGTTACATATTACACATACATATTGCTCAGAAGTGAAAATGGAAACCCTGTAAACATCAGATTGCACTGCAACATGAATTAGCATTTAACTAAAAAATAAACCCAGAGGAAGGACTTTGCCTTGCCACCACATACAACAAATACAAAACACTATTACGTACAAACACACCTTCCCTCAGATCTATATCTTGCAAACAGTAATAATTAAAATCAACCTTCCCCTTGAGCAAGATTATCAACAACATGCTTGTTCCTTATGCGGTCTGGTGAACAACGGCAATGTGTGTGTGTTTAAGATTAAATATTAAAATATGTTGCACTCGGTCACCTTGAGCAAAATAACTTAGCAGGCGGGTTGGAAAGCAATTGAAATATCAAATTCCTGTTCCCCATGTAGAAAACAGTCTGCCGGTTACAGTGTATCTAAAACCAGTCATTATGTAATCAAAGGGAAGTAGCAATGCTCACTCATCACAACTACTTCTGCTAAAAGTTTTAAAAACATTGGCTGCCCAAAACTACATCCTTGAAAACTGGGTTTTCAAAATTTAAATGCCACAAAAATTGTTTAAAGACACGGGGCAATTTGAATAGAAGAATAAAATTTTATTCTTAAGTAGTTAGTGGAACGTTTTTAAACCCTTTAAAAATGTTTAAAAAACATTTTGAGTAACATAACCAACAATAACATTAACAAAACATTTAAAAACTGGACAGAAATATTCTTACAACCTAAAATTAGCTCTTAACTCTTTTGTCATTTATTAAACATGAGTAGTTTGACATGAGCCATGAAGTGCAAAGAACTGTAACGTGACCATATCTAGCAAACACTTTAAATCTACACGAGTTGACCTTGGTTTTCAGCATCTGGGTGACACAGCTAAATCAGAGGCCTTGCTTACTTAAGACAAGCCTGCCAGAGAGTCTGTCGCACTGAATTATTTATCAAATAGATGACCGTTAGTGGGGACAGAGAGGACAGAGAGAAGCGAGAGAAGGCAAGTAGAGGGAGAGAGTGTTTGTGAGAGAAATGTGTGTCTGTCAGGGTGTGTTGGCAGATAAGAGTACATCTGTTTGCATGTGTGTGTGTAAGTGATGTGGTTATCTATTCTACAGTTCTGGTGGCTGGAAACTATATTATGATCTGTCACAGCATGTCACTGGCCACTCATGCTAGAGATCTTGGTGTAAGTACAATGTACAGGGTATGACACTATGAAAGATCATACATGATGAAACTTCTGAGGAAATATTTAAAGCTATGTTTAACCAATACTTTTCGTAACTGAATGAATTATACAAAAAAAGCTCAGTACAGTTAACTAAGTACAGTTAACTATAATTGTACAATGAACATTTTTCTTGCATTGTTCGCCATCTTGCTTTGTCACAATGGATTATGAGACTGGCAATCACACACAGACAGTGTTAAATACTGATAAAGCTGTGATGTTAAAACCTTTCAGTACTATCGCTCACAGCCAGTGTGTGTGTGTTTATATGAATATACGCTGATAAAATATACTTTTTAAAATGTTTTATGTTTAATAATACAAATCATTTTTACTCCTGGTATAAGTTTGGTATTTAAAGAAAATGATAATATTTCTTGTGTGCATTATCATAAAATTATAACGTACTGTCTGTTACAGAAACAAGCCACAGATGAGAGCTGATGGTCTCACGTCCTTAGAGGTTGTTTGTGTTTGGCATGTCAGCACTCATTTTGGAGTCTGGAGGCCCTAAAAATGAATGTGACAACTCCTTCCTACTCACCCAGGGTTAGTACACACACAAACAAACCACAAATGACTCTTCTTTTGTATTATTTATGTAAAAAACTCAGTTAATGGCTTCTGGTTATGCGTATTAGCCACAATCAGCTAGATAAAGTCTTCCAGGCAAAGTGCAGCATCACACCCCTTGACACAAGCCACAATGACACAAGCCACAATGTGTCCTTTAAATTAAAACAGAGCCTTTCTTTAAAAAAAATTTATACTTGGACAACTAAAATAAAACTTGTCAAGCTGCCTTCTGCCTTTAGCTGCCTTCCTCCAACCACTCTCAGATACTGGGCAAGGAAAGATAGAAATTTCCCAATCACTGCTCCTGGTGAGTTTCATTAGCACCATACAACAAATCTACAGACCATATATAGAACAGGTTACACTGCAAAGCAGAGTGAAAGACAGAGAGGACATCTGTCATCTTTACACTAGTCCATATAAGGTAATTCAGTTTACTTGACAGCTGTTTTCTACACAGGCAAAAGGTATTAAAGTACAGCTACTATCTGCTGGACTCCATAAATCTCCAGAAGCCTGTGTCAAGATTATGTTTTAATAATTGGCATAAAACTTTAATACATTTCCTTCTGCTAAACATCATGCTTTTCCCCCCGTGTCCTTTACCAGAAAGGCTATAAGCTTCTTTAACTGAAATGTGGGACTTTTATACTGTTGCCATATAACTGTTGCTGTTAGTTTTAACATATTTAACTTATCCGCGACTTGAAGAAAGCTGTGACCATTCAGTGCTCAAAGTGTCTGATTTTCCACACTTCAGGCAGGAATGGTTCACAGAACATACACATTAAAGAAGAGAGAGAGGATAAATAGAGAGGAAAGCAGTTTGCACATTAGGGAAGGGGGTCCTGGGGTGTAACATCAAACAAAGACTCACTATGAGGTGAGGGACAGAGGGAGAGCACTGATTACCAGTCAGGTGGTTTGACCTCATTAAATCTTTTATCTCTCTTGTTACCTTTTTTCTGACTCTAACACACTTCTCACCTCTTTTTCCAGCCCCCTGCCATATGCCCACACAATCACGCCCATATGTACTGTGAGAGGAGAAACTGCACCTGTCAGTCTACAACCCTGAACCTGCAAAGCATGTAAGAGCAACTAGAGAAGGAAAACTACTAACAGGAAACTGTCTGTTCTTTAAAAGTTCTCTCAAAGTTAAGATGTTCTTTCTGTAACATCATTAGAAAATTTGTAATATTATTTTAAGTTGTCAGTGAAACATTTTAAAAAATAAATGAAGTGCTTTTTAAAATTACAACTTTCCTAGAACTTTAAAAATAACATTTGTCAATATTTTTGTCAACATTTAGTAAATGTGAATGTGTAACTTTAAATATAAATGTTCTTACAACCTGAAATTGTTAGCTGGGGAGTGAGCAAAAGTTGTAATTAGATTAAAACATTGATAAATAAATACATTTTAAAAAATAAATGATAAATACATTGTATGTGCACCGCTTATACAAAGAAGCAAGCCTTGTAAAAGCCTTTAGCTACAGCTTCTGATCTTCACATTATTCCCCTTGAATGAGAAAAGAAACAGGAAGAAGTTTAGGGGGAGCAATCAGAGCACACCATCCATGTCTCCTGCATACTTTAACTGCAGCGCTATACCTCTGCTATGTCCATCTGCTATAGAGATCATCACACTGACACACTCACTCTGACCCCATCACATGCTATTATGTGATATGCTCATTCGATGCAGCTCACGTCCTGCCATTAGTGCCGCACTAAAGCAATTTAACTGAAGTATGTTATCACACACATCCTCACCATGTGACCGTACTGAAGTTACACAAATATTAAGGAAGTATGCAAACATGATACACCACGTCTGCAAACACAGGATAAAGAGCAAGAAGTTTTGTCGGGGAAAGAAATCCAAACTAATAGTTTTAAATGAAGAAAATTAGGAAACAAAAAGCAAAAAAGGAAATGAAAAAAAATAAGTAGCTTCCCAATAAAATACAACAGACGCTTCCCAACACAAACAGCAGATGACAGTGTGATTTACCATGGTACTGACTGTTTGACCAAACCACATGCTATCTATATTTAACCTGTAATTTTACTTAACCAGTCCACATACGTTCTGAGCATTGCTATACTAGTTTGATCAGTTTAAAATGCATTGAAACTGTGCCAAACCATTAAAACCAAATGCTTGGCAAGGTTGTGACATGCAATATGGGACAATTCTTGGAAGAAAGTACGCATCAGATTGTGATTGTGTAAATATTTTTGATGTGTGTAATGATATGTGAAGCTGCAAAAAAAATTTTGTGGTCACTGAACATTTGCCTTCTCAGAAAACTGTCAGAAAGAAAAAAAATTAAATGCTTTAAAATGTAAGCATTCACAATTTCAGTGTAAATGTGCAACAATGTGCTGTATTCCAAAGACAGCGCATGCTTTTCTAGAGGCCACTGAATATATTTGGATTAAATTACATGTTGTAAGAGACAAGTAAGTTAAATGGGTTTGTAGATTCTGGTATGCCCTTTGGTGTTGTTTCCAGGCAGTATGTATATAAGCAGACATTGTGAGTACTGACCTCCCACCATTGTTTCCTTTAAGTATAGTCAACAACAAATATAGGATCACACAAAATCAAAGGATGAGAAGTGAAAGTGGAAAGGGTGGAGAGATGGACAGAGAGGAAGGAATGAGTTTTGGCTGAGTTTCTGTCCTTTAGTGTTCCAGAAATGGCTACACTGATGACAATAGACACATTGGTGTTTTGGCTGTCTGGAAAAGAGAATTGTCACTCATGCAAACACTAACATGACCAGAGAAGGAGAGACAGAGAGAGAGAGAAGAGAGAGAGTTAGTGCCTTCAAGACACATGCTGCCATTTTCACTACAGACACACTAAATTAATATCTAAGCACCCAGACAGTTGCATAACACTGTCTCATCCAGTTTCGTGACCCTGCAGCACTGATGCGTCGGGGTGAAACAGAGGTCTCTCTGCCTGCCTGGTGGGAAGTTAAAGTCTCGCCTTGTCAGAATGACACCAGCCCTTAACCTGATTTTAGAGCTCCTGTGTTAATGAAAAGCTGTCAAAAAAGCAGGACATCTTTTTACGTTTAGTATTACTCTGTATAGGTCAAAATTGCATATAACGAGCTGGGGGAGCTAGATGATCCGGCAGGTGAGCAATATCATCAATAATAACATAACCCTGTTAAGAAAGGGGTTGTATGCTGCCTAAAAAGTTACTAAAAAAATGGTTCACAGCAAACAAGTTGCAAGTCAAAAAATGTTATGTTGAATATTTTAGCAACTTTTAAAGTCCATTTTTTAGATTGTATTAGCATTATTGCTTGATTAGAAGAATTTTATTAAAGCATTTTTTAAAATCCTGTAACAACCTAAGAATAAAATGTTTTGTTTTTTTTATACATTTTTGAACAGTGGACAGAAAAATTGAATTTAATAATGTCAGAAAATAATTAGTGTATGAATGAAGGTTGTATATAGTAAATGAGTGAATGTATGTTTTACTGACATGCAAGGTGCCTGGATTTCTATTGTTTACTAAATTCACCAAAAATATAAATGTACTATGCTTATAGAAAATTGCAGTGTTTATTATTTTATCATGTAATAAAATGTGATGATTTATCAGTGCACAACATGTTTTTTTTTAATTCATGAGCCCTTGTAATCCTAAATCAAAATCTGAAAATGTGTTTTCCCTCTGGAACAGCAGACTGTCTTAGATGATGTCAGTCTGATGGCTTGGGCAGAGCCATTAATCACTCCCTTTCAACGGTCAGTCTGCCCAGAGCTTTGAATTCCTACTTTTCTACAGTCAATCAATTCCCAGTGGATAAAAAACATGCCACGCCCTCAATTTTTGAAATACATCAGAACACTAAAATGGTAGCAACGTCCGGTTCACATGGACTGTAAACCTGTGAGGGGCATCTGTTGCAGCTCCCTCCTGTGGCTGTTGAGATAAACTACAAATAAATGCCTAATTCTGACCTACCACTACCTCCATCCCCCCACTCTTTATCTTCTTTCTCCCTCCCCCTCTCCTCTCTCCTGCTGACTGTTGCATTGTGGGTCTCTGTAGCATTATGCTGGCACAGTGGATACAAGCCTGCTGACACATGCAAAGCAGCCCAACCTCACATCCTGACAAATGTACACACACCATCCACACAAACACATGCTACGTACACACAACAATCTGAAATAATGCTTTACATGTTGCTTAACTGCTGAGCTTTCAGGACTGTTGGAGGCAGTCCTCACTGGGGATTTATGACTGTTCAGTTTTTAATTATTCAGACAATAATTGTTAAATTATTCCTTGCATTATTTATTATCACTTTAACTCCAGCCCTCCTCTATTTTGGCACTGATGATACAGTGGGGTTCTCCAGAGGAGCTACAGCAGGAATAGCAACAGCTTTCTGTTCACCTTTCCTCACCCCTAGAACTGCAGGCCGCACCATTTATCTGTGGAATTCTCTCTGTGTCCCTTCATGCTAATCAACACCACACTGTTGAGCCTCTTGGGTTCAGAATAGGAGAAAGGGGGAGGACCCTTTTCCATTGAAACCCACAGCATTTAAGTCCACTGTTTCTCAAGGACGTACCATTGATTATTAGAGTGAATTCCATGCATGGATGAAATTGGTAAGATTGTTTTAAATCAAATTTGGCAAATGAAAATGCTGTAGACTATTGAAGTGAACACAAGACTGACTTCAAAAGGAAAGAGCAGAAAAGAGAGCGAGAGAGAGAGAGAGAGACAAAGACTGAGAATTTGGCATATCAAGTGCCAACTCTCCTCTCTCTCCAACCACACACGTTTTACTCCAATCTCTGGCTCTTGTTTTCCCAGCATGGCCTCCAGAAAGTTTCCACCCAGTGGGGAGGTGCATCCTGCAGTGTGGGTCACTGGGTTTGTGCTTTGGATAACTCTCCCCCACCCCTTCTGATACACACACCCACCCACCCATTTTTCACTGCTCTCAGCCTCAAGAATGAAATAGAGACAAATTTGCTATCAGCATGTGACTGATGAATGATTAATTCCAACAACATGTTTCAGTAACAGGAAGTGCGAGACTGAGCACAGGTGTGAGTCCATGTCTGCCCTCAGTTCCTGAGAGATAATAGTGATAGCAGAGGAAGGGAATGCTGAAAAACCTGATTTCTCTAATTCATGTGCAGTAGAGGAAGTTTGCAAATTTTTTATGCATACATGACACGTACACACTCACACATGTGCATACTGTATACACACCTACATACCTTTACATACTGAATATTCATACAGATTTTACATATAATACAAATATACATTAAGTACAGAATATAAAACTCAGGCTACAGACCCACAATCAAGAACCGGGAAGGAAGGAAGGTACAGCCTGTTCCATGTATACATTAAATTGTGTGTGAGCAGCTGAATGCAGCACAATGTGTACATTACACGGACAAGATCTTTCACTTGTTAGCTCTCACTGTATGTTAACAGTACAGCAGATCTGGGCCTGACAGTTAAAATAAGTAATGCAAACAAATAATAAAATTAAGAATTTTCACATTGTAAATGCATTTTGTATATTACAAATGCTGCACAAAAATTTTATCAAATTTTTACAAAATTGTGTTCAATGTTTTATAATTGAAAATCATAAGTGGTATTTTTTTTAATAAGCTGTTTCAATTTCCAAGTTTGTCCTCTGGAAAGATAAATATTGCCATACAGATAACATCTATTAAAGAATGAGGGTCTCCGTGATGTGGGGGTCTTTGATGTGCTTAAATCAGTCACAGGTTAGCTGCAGTTTGCTTTAGAGAGATTTCTGCATGTGGCTCCAGTGCCATTGTTTATAAAATGGATGGATAAAATGAACAAAAGATTCTGAAGGCCAGTTATGAGTGTGTTACATGTTTGGGCTCAGTGTGGGCTGGAGTCGCTGTCCTGTGAGGGGGGTGCAAGAGGGGGAGATAAGAGGAAGCACCTGGCGTTGTAGAGGGAGCTTAGATGAGAAGCTCCCTGTGTGAGTGAAAAAGAGTGAGAGGGAGAGAGAGAGAGAGAGGGGAAAGACGAGAAAACAGCAAGAGCAGGACTATAACCACCGTAGACATTTAAGGGCACACTCAGTATTCAGAGTAGTGGTTGATTGATAAGAGTATAATTCTTCAACGAGAGTAATTATAAGGAAAGAGTGTTGCAGGACATAAGGTCACAATGACAGGGGACAATGTGTGATGGTTACACACATAAAGAGTCAGGGACAAACTCACAGAAGCTCATTTTAGAGGACACATGGGACTCATTTGTTCAGCAAATGGTCTTAATAAAAGCCACTGTAAAAATGGATGAAGAAAACATCTTTCTCAGATTTATAACATACTCTGTCATCCATCTGTAAATTCAAGGACAGTGCAGGCCCTATTGTCCTATTGTGCAGAACAGTTTAATACAGCCTCCAAAAACAGGTGATTACTTAGTATATTAAATATTGGGCTTCTAATAACAGTGCAGCTGCTGTATTGAAAACATGTGACTTTATAAACAAGCTAATGCTACTGTAATCCGAGGGTCCAGTCGGAGTCTGATTTAAATTGGGCCTCACAGCCTCTGACCTTGGGTGAAAAGCTGAGGAGGGGGGGTGGGTGTCTGAATCTGCAGCTGTGTTACATAAACACAAACTAGACTGAGGTCTCATCACAAGTACTATCTGAGGCCCAACTAAATACAGCCTTTTACCAGCCTGATTCACTGTCAGTGTGGTCTAAAGGCTAACTGTTAAAACTACTATAGCTTGTTTCATGCTTCCTACTGCACATGTTCTTCACACTGGTGAGGGGCTGATTCATTTTGATTTACCCTTGAAAGGTTCATTCTCTTTCTAATTCTTTTTCTACCATAATTCCCAATGGAGACCGCGAATGAACCAAAAAGTACCACAGCATGGCATGCTGGTAATGCAATGATTTTGCAGACATGTACCGTGGTAGTATCATGTTGGTATTCTTTGAAGTGCTTGGAAAACCATGTAAAAACCATGGTTACTGTATCACAGTTATGCCACATTGTTTGTTCTAGACCCCCAGCATGTTCAGGGAACATTGTGCTCAAACTGCACTGTATTAATCCATCCCAGCTCCACCAGACCCCAGGAGAGATGAAGAGACACAGCTCAGCGCTGGCAGGCGGCCAGACAAATATCCAAAATAATAATCAGCAGACTTCAGCAAACCCCGCCTTCCTTTAGCCCCTTACTGTTAACTCTCTCCCCTGCTTTGTTCTGTATGTATGTGTGTGTGTTTGTGTGTGTATGTGTGTGTGGGTGTGTTTGTTTAAGGCACAGGGATACAGATGCACAAAAATATAACTATATTGATGTAGTGATTTATTTGAGGTTTCATTGAACGCCATGAAAAAATAAGTACACAGCAAATGGATAGAAAAATGGTCAGTTGTGCTGTGTCAGTGCTCAAGATTGGCCCATTGATTTTCACATTATAGGGCCGACCACACAACATGGCTAACACAACCATTGTTCACCCCCTCCTCCTATGAGCGCAGATAATGAACAACCCAGTGTCCTCCAGTCTCCTCCTGACAACATGTGAATATATTGATGACTCAGTGTATTTTTGTATATATGAGACGAATGACTGACTGATGGTTAATGTTTATATGTATAGAACAATATATATGAATCCAATGGTGTCCTATCCTGCTTCATGGGAATAAAATGTGATTAGTTCTGTTATAAATCTTCTCCAGCAAGCTTTATATTCCTCTATTTGTGTGGGTACCGGACTTTCCCGCTCACATGGCAGATCAGACAATGAGGAATAAATGGAGTTTGTATGTGAATGAATGTAGTGATAGTGTTGCTCCATCACTGTCTCTTTATCTCTAGAGCAGGGTGTGTTTATGAGAGACTGTGTGTCTCCTCTGGATGCTTCTGGGCTTTAGTCATCCATATTAATGAAGAAGAGCAGCCCTGTTCAGCAGTTTTGTCACAGCTGGGAAGGGATTCAAGACATGGATATCCCAGTTCAATATAGCTTTATGTAAAAACACAGGATAGATTGACATAAACAACATTGTTAACCCTTTATTCTTTAAAGTTAAATGCAAAAAAATATTATGCAATATGTTGCAACCTGTAATTTTCATTCAGTTGTGAAAATGGCAGCAATTTAGTGGATAGTGGATAAAACTATTATGTGGATAAAAGATGGAAATTTTGAACTGGAACTCTGAGCCCTAAGGATAAAATCAACCCAAACCTTTTGCTTTGGAATTTTTAGGCTGAGCATATATATGTTTTGTAGTGTTGTTAAGATTATAATTGCATATAAAATGTAAGTGGAAAGTTATACCCAAATATGCACAGTAGGGGAAACATTAGTGAAGGATCTGTAGCAAAGATAATGCTTTAAGGTAATTAAAACCACATTTAAGTGTTTGTAATGGTTTGCACTACAAGTTGACAGCTGCACGGCATGTAGAACTCCTAAACTTTCTTCTCTTCACATTCGGCTCTGTTGTTTTCTGTTGTTTCTCATCTATTCTTCTCTCTGCCCAGTTACAGCTGCCACTAAGGGATGAAAATTCAGTCCAGGGTGATACTTAAGTAAACTGATGTTTATCAGTACAGGCAGGCTAGGCTAATATTAGTGAATATTAAATATAATAATATAAAGTGAATTTCCTCTTTCCTAGGTATATGCCCAACTAATCTAATTAAACTAATGAGGGTACCAAAGGCCACAACGAAAGCAGATTTTACCAAAACAGTCAATGCTGTGGCTGGAGAGAAACTGTAAATATGGACACTAAACAGGTAAACAGTGTTGCCAAAAGAGGCTTCATGATGATATCGATTTGCTAGCTAAATAATGAAAGAATTTCATGGCTACAGTCGTGCTTTCAATGTCAGTCTGGGTCCAGAAGGAGTAACATCTCCTAGGGGAAATTTCCATTCAGTTTGCTGTAGGCTGAGTGCAATCATGCCAACATTCATAAACACAGCCCATATAGACTGTGCTCATGTGTCACCGAGGAAGTTTTGTAAAGCATGTGCCATCTGTATTTTAACTAGTGACAGGTGAAGGTTTAAAGCATTTTTCATAATCTACCAGAAGGTTGCCAGTTTGATTCCCAATGCTGGCCCAAAACAATGGTGGCCCAATGGTGCCCTTGAGCAAAGTACCTCAATTGCTACCCTGGTGCTGCATTGCTGCCCACTGGGTGTTCTGGGTGTGTGTTCACAACCCAATAGTCCAATGTGTGTGCAGTAACTGTGGTTTAAAGCAGACGATAACTGAGGATGGATCACCAAGTAAAACAAAAAGTGGTAACTAATCAACATCGTCTCGTTTCTTATTAACATTGTCCTGCTTAATAAATCAACTTAAGGGGAATCTGCGGGTCTAAATTATTCAATGGAAGGTTTGACAAAAGAGGGACACATTTTGCGGTGAGAACACACTCCTAAAAAAGGAAAATGGTGCCCTCCACTGGAGTTCATACACACTGCATCATATACTAACGGGATTATACTAACATATACTAACTAAGTATATGTTAGTATATACTAAGTATATACTAACATATACTAACCGCCTAAACATCTTGGTATTGCTAGATAAACTAAGAGGTCATTCAGAAAGGTTGGGCGGCCTGGGAATGACTGAAAACAGAACAGGTTTATATGCCACTTATTGTGTCTTGCCCTGTCTAGACTTCCTGTAAGGGAAACCTAGCTATTCTCTAAACCACAGGGAGACAGGCAATAGAAGATCTGGCACTCCACCCTATAGCAGAAAATAACTGTAATCTACTCAAACAAACAACAGCAGCTCACCACACTAGACTTTAATACTGCATAGACACATTTTAAAGTATTTTACTTAAATAACATCACACATTGTGTCATACCACATGCAAACTACTTGTAGGGCCTGTTTACAGATAGAGAGGACGACCTAAATATAAAGCTAACTGCTAAATTGCTAATTCAGATTTTTTCTATAAGTCACGTTTTTCTATTTATTTTAATTCAAGCAGTTGACCACTAATACTAGTCATGCCACATGCCCCAATGTAACAACTAGTGTATTTGTTATCTGTCATTATATTACAACATTTAAACCACTATACTGGTGACACAAGAGAGGCATTCAGTCTTGTTTAACCCTATTCATTCATCCACAGACAAGCCATATACACAAGCACTTGCGATACACTGTTTATTTAATACACAGCATCAGTTCTGGTTTTGTCAAAGAGCAACATCATCAATCAATGAAGTATAAACAAACGTGAGCCCCTTTGATGCGCTAATGAAACTGTAATCATAGATTTTGCTTATTCCAGGGCTTATTCCTTCTTCCATAGGAAACTTTGATCTGGGAATGAGGAACAGATGAAGCCGATTGTTCTACAGCTGAAAAGTAGCAGACGTCTGTGCCATGGCATTATAGATGAACGCGTTGTTGAAAGGTACAAACTGATGTGTGATGATTTTGATGGCTTCTTGAGCTGCTGATCCTGTGGGAGAAGAACGAGAGGTTGGACTTGTGGACTACAACAATTCGGACTGAGGTGACCATCACACATAGATTATATGAACATGTGACCAGTCTGAGTGTAGATGGATCCTGTTAAACCTTGTTGATACTCACCTCCCAAAAAAGCTGCGACTGTGTGTGGCTCAGCAGCTCCATAACGACAGCTGGAATACACCAGAATAACATTTACACTTGATGAACAGGGGAACCAGGAGAACTGATGGACTTGTGCATGGTTATGTCAATGTTATAAAACATACTACAGTACTTTGTGCTCAGAAATATTTAAAAACTATGTATCCAACTAGGCTTAAACTTACAACTCATGGACGTAGTCATCTTTCACGTTGACATTCAGACTGTACTCCTGTAGAAGACTGTTCACACACAGCTTGAGTTTATTAATGTCCTCCTCTACCTGGTAATTGTAGACACCTGAAAAACACTGCAAAATTAAAATCTCACAGTGACAGTTCATATGTTTTCCTACAGTACCTACAAATAACTACCATGACTGTTCTGTGATAATAACACAGTTTATAAACAATAGTGTTTTTAAATACACCATAACACTTCCTGATACATCTCTGTTCCTCAGAATTAACATGACACTTCACGTTAAGTATCATTGCAGCACCTTAGTATTATATCCAAATATGAATTTAGTATAGTGGTACAATAGACATTAACACCAGTTAATCTGACCTGGGTAACGTGAGTGTTGTTGATAGAAGCGCTCCACTGAGCGAAGCATGAGGTAGAGGACCATCTCGCTGTCTGAGCTGTCCATACAGGACGCTGCAGAGGCAGAAATACTACTTTACCACATTTACACAACTTGTTTACTCAACAGATACATCCACCTTTATAACCCACAAGCCATCAAAGAAAGCCATAAGGCTTAAGAAAGCCACAAGCCACTCAACGTACTGATTTCATCCTTATTGAAAGTGTCCACATTGTATTCCTCAGCCAGAGACCTGCAGCGCACCACCCTGAGGAAAGCTGCATTCTTACCTGTGGGTACAAAATGCCACATATTGTATTGGAACATTCACTCATTGATTTTGCTGCAAGTGTTGGAATAGCCGATTTGGTCAAATAGTTGTATGCATGCTAGACAAGCAGTACTCACAGAAGAGTTTGATTTCCTGTTCAGAGATGCTCTCTGGGGGCTTTGAAATAATTTTATATAGTAATTATTAGTAACAGCATGAATTTTGTCTCATACTGATTTGTAATAATAATAGCTTATATATTGTATAAATACCTTTCCAACTGACTGTAAAAGTGATTCAACATGTTTGGACACAACTGCAGCATCCTTCATTGCTTTCTCTCTATAGCTGGAAAGTGTCAAAGAAATGCCAATGAGGAAATGAAGTTTTACAAATTTTAGATCACTGTATCATGTATCACCAAAATATCTCATGCAAGGCTACCTGAGTTCAGTTAATCTAAAATAAACAGGAATAGGCAGTCACATACATTTACAAAAACAATGTTCCTCCAATAATATACACATAAGAAAATCATCTGACCAAGTTATGACCAATTATTTGACCACAACATCAAGCAAATGTAACAAATGCATTAAAATTGCTCTTTTTACAAATAGCAATTTGAAAATTGAACACATACACGTTTTGTAACTTAATAAATTTGTCAGAATCAGCAATCATGTCTGGGATTGTTCCTCGCACAGGAAGGTTTCCATTTCCCTCATTTCGAACAAAGTCCCGCACTGCATGCGCCAGCACCCAGAAAGACGGGCTCTGTGTTAACACATGCAAAATACATCATCCTCACCCATTCTGTGTTAGAAGGTAAAAAAAAACTAAACAACATAGGCTAATGCAAATAAACAGACGTGACCTAAAATATAGAAACTGATATGAAATGCTGATATGAAACTTCAAACCTGTGATGTAATGTTTTCACACTGCTCATCGTTAAAAATGTCTTCCACCGCACTAGAGATCTACTCCAGGGGAGACACAAAGATCTATTCATATCAAATGTACAAAACAGAAAATCTCAACATCTCAGACGTGATGAGATCTACCTTGGTGGGGTTCAAAGAGGTGTTCACATTCTTGATAGCCTCCTCAAAGTTCTCTTCATCTTCAGGTGTTCCATTCTCATTCTTAAGAATTCCTGAAAAAACAGAGGCACAAATGACAACCCCAAATAAAACACTGGTAAAATGAGTGGCTGAAATATGTCATGAAGATTACAACCAATGAATGACCTTCTCTGATGAGTTGTCTGAAAGCTTCCTTCTCCTTATAATTTTTTGGCAACTGAGAGTTGTGCTGGATCAGAGGATATACGTGTTAAGAAACATTAACATTTACAAAATGTTCAAAATTTATGCTCTTATAGTTTGTGCTTTATGTGTATCAATAATTACCTCACTATACCATTTTTCCAAGTATTTGGCAACAACAATAATCCATGGAGTATGGCTGTGATCCTAAAACACAAAAAAAACAGAATTCAGCTGTGATGGGCATAAATGTTAATACAAAATACAGGCAACAGTGATTTTGTTGTTGTTAAAACTGTCTTCACCTTCTTCTTCATGTTGTCCAAGTCAAAGGAATCTACATGGTTTTTAAGCTCTGTGAATGGCTGGTCTAGCCTTAGGTCCTCTAATGCATTGTCTGGATGAGACTCAATCACTGTAATGGAAATCAAAGACAGACTCTTTAACATAAGAATCTATGTATACAAATACTATCAAATTAAATATATTTTATTTTTATTCTGTTATTAACAAATGGTATTATTATATATAATGTTATTATTATCAAATAAATAGGCTAAATTATTACAATGCCCTTTTAATTTTCGAAATAAAGTAAAAGAAATCTACCCTTAAAAAATACTAAAATATCTAAATATTTTGCTTTGGTACAATATTATTGGTTTACCTGTGTGTTCCTTCACAGCTAGCCTCATGTAACCAATTAGTCCATATGTTCTACAAACAATGAAAGGCACACTTGCCTCCCATAAGACAGCAGCCAGCCTCAAACACGTGCTGTCAGGACAAAATAAATCACAAAAACAACAGTGATGGACCAGCATCTACAGCCCATCAAATGCAGGCTTTACTTTACAATTGTGTTTAGTAAAAAGTGGCTTGCGTTTAAAAAACAACATAAGAAAGATTTTGTGTGTGTATTTAAGGATTTACAAAGGGTTTTACAGTGTTTTAGGATGTCAAGTTTTACCTTTCTGGTAGCTGGACACCAATAACCAGACTAAATCTGTGAAAAAACTCTGGGTCATTGTCCAAAAGTTTATCTGGACTCTAAAGATCAAACAAAGAAATAATATAATAATATTTTATGATAAATAACTTTTATGATAACAGATGCCAATGAATGTTAATGATAACAGATAAAATAACAGAACACAGACACTTAAAACAGCATCTAAAAGTCTGCATTTACATTATTACATTTAGCAGATGCTTTTATCCAAAGCGACTTACAATGTGAGGCAAACAAAGAAATGATAAATCATAAGACAGTAACGTCAGCCGTACACAGTTACAAGCAGTTACTTTATCAAGCATTAAAATGTTGTAATATTACAGCAAGATTATTGTATGTTTTTAGAGCTAAAGACATCGTTTCAGTAGTCTGACCTCCTCCACAAAGTTTCCAGACACGTCACTGTTGAGCTCCTGCAGCAGCTCAGTAGCAGCTTGAGCTCTGTTCTGCAAACACAGCCACAACATAATTCACAACATTAGCTTATATTCATAGTCATATGCAGCATTCACACACACCGTAAACACACTGGTTTGCTCACCTTCCCAATACTGCTGCTGTTCAGGAAAAAGCTGCAGTGGCACATCAGAAACACATTTAATTATTAATACACACGACTGTATTTGATCTTATCAGTATAGTTATCTGTGCATTGTCCAAATCTACATTTCTAGAGAAAGACTGTTAATCTACCTGTTTCCCACATCCTCCCCTGACACTTTGTGCCCGTCAACTATGGTGAAGGCTCCAATGCCTATTAACGAGGGCAGAAAAACAACAACATATTGTTGACCCATTTCCCACACATTCATTTATGTCAGTGTCACGATATGAGGCGTATAGTAAGAAACACGGATACCTGGCAGCACAAGATTCTTAAGTATTTCGGTGCCAGACGCAGTAGCATTGATAAGACACACGTGAGCATTTTCAAGAGCTTCCTGCCCATGGTCTCCCCACAGCCTGAATGAAACATAACATCACCGCTTAAACATCAACACATACATTCATAAACACAGACGAGCCGAGCGACACGTCTGGTGATTTTTAATCTGTCGTTTGCTACCAGGCTACATATTATGTCAGCGTTATGCTGTCAAATGACTTCAGTTATGATGAATTGTCCAGTTACCTGATGCAAATCTAACATAAAAATGCACTTGATTCTCATGTTGGGCCTATAACTATCTTTGCGCTAATGTGACAGAAGGGGGAAACCAGCGCTGAAAGACACCCATGTATGCAGCAGTGTTTAAAACGCAGATATTGCTGTACCTGAGCTGTCGATCGTATTTCTGTTCTTTGTTTGTTTTATGGTCTGTCATGGTCCTCTGTCTCCTGCAGCTTGATCCTACCGGCACGCCGCTGTTTCCCTATTTTGTGAACAACGATCGCAGATTCGATGCTGGCTTGCGCCGTCCCTAGAAGTGTTTATCCTCTGTTTGGCCGCTAGAGAGAGCCAGAGGACCCATTGAACAGCTCTGGAGGTGATATTTTAAACGGACACAGGCGAGGTTGACCACGAGTCAATTTATTACAGAATGGGGCATTTAGATTTTACACCCTAAAGGCAAAAATATGACAAATAGGTAACAGGTTCTTCCCTGAGGCTGTCCACCTCCTCAATGCCCCTCAAGAACTGAGTATATGCATACACACATATACACACATACATACATGTATATACATATGGCAATAACCAAGCAATATCTATCTATCTATCTATCTATCTATCTATCTATCTATCTATCTATCTATCTATCTATCTATCTATCTATCTATCTATATATATATATATATTACATCCCATTTCCCACTCTAGAACCATAATTCAAAATTTCTAATGTTCTGTGGCACTGTTATATAGGTTGCAATATTTTTAGGAAAATTCTGCTGATTCTTTGTGGTAAAATAAAGTGATTCAGAAGTAGCCCTTATCAATCAGTGTTTATCATCCAACATTTTGTATCACAGCCTATACAGAGGAAGAAGCTGGATATAAAATGGTGCCTTTAACACACACAAAAGCACTAAGCAGCAATTCTGATGGTATTGATATTGAAAATTATAGTTATTGAGCTGACCATAAGCTGACTTAAGTCTGCCAGACAGTAGCTCTGTCTCACACTCATTATTTTTATTACATCACATTTAGCCACATTAATATGTTGTTACAACAACAGTAATATGTTGTTACAGCTGGGAGTAAATATCTCATCATAGTGCAAATTTTGCTGGTGTTTACATTTTTATTGCTATCACAGCTTTCTGTTTTGACCATGTGGCTTCAGCCTACTATTTTGACATATTCCCTCATCTTTCAAAAATTTGTTATTTCACTTAGAACAAAAACATTTATTGCCCACGCAAGTGTTGCTATTCCACTTCTGTAAAACTGGCACCCAGTATAATTACATAATTAAATTGTTTATGCCATTTTGTGGTGATATGACATCCCATGTCATTTGACTCACTCCAAACTGATGCCATTCATTAATGTGTGTCACTCTTCACCTACATCCTCCAGATCTTTCTAGACCTAATTTATTTGTGCTGTTAGGAACTTACATGCTTTTTCAAAGAAATGTGTACAAACCATTTAAAAGTCACTGAAAGCCCTTTAAAAATTTCATCTTACAGTCTCTGTCTAACAGGTTTAAAAGCTGGTACTAATGTAAAAAGCTACACAGTCATTGGTCTGTCATGTTCTTTAGTTACAAGTCAAATATCCAGTCTTTGCTTTTGACTCTCAAGTAATGATCAGTCTCAGGTTAACAGGCTTTAGGTGAGTCAGATGAACCCATAATTTTGTTTTGCTACAATAGCCTTACACTACCATAGGAAAAATACCACTATAAACAGAAAAATTAATATTTGACCTTAACGAATTCTCAACCTTAATGTACAGTAAGCAATGCTTATTAATGGAAGAGGTTACATAACCACTGACCAGACATGCCAGCTTCACTGTTCTGGTGGGACGATTTTCCCTACATTGATCAGGACAGATTTAGTGTCAGACCTTAAATTTTGAACAGTGTGCAGATCCTCAAGTGGACTCAGAGACCAGACTTTACCAGACTTTGCCATTCACTTTTCTGTTCTTCAGCCACTCCAGTAATGATCACCTAACAGTTAGCTTCAGACTTTATGATAGCCATTATAAATAATCATTCTTTTGTAGCAGTTGTTTATCATTGGAGTAAAACTAGATCTTTTCCAATGAGTACCTCTACAATCAACATGTTTTTTACATTTATTTTCATTTGTCTTTATTATTATTTATTGAGATTTTTGAGGAAGCAAGTACTGTTTAAGTATGTAGCTTAACAGATGTTGCACTTTTTAAAAATTGATTTTCACGTTTTTGAGATTCAGACAGTAACTAAAAATAACCCAGTTTCACTGAAGGATATTTAAGGGAGAGAGCGGTTTAAGGATAGTATAGATAATCCTGTTAACTCTTAACACTACAGTTATAGGCATTCAGCCACTTCTCGTAGGATGAAAGCAACTAGATAAATGTAAACGCTAGAAAAAGTAAGTCTAAGGTATTCAAACATTTAACAAATCAATCTTTTTGGACAATTTATGACAACTCTGGTGTTATAGCCACGTCTCGTGTCACTGTCTGCAATCGGCTTTACAGAGGGCGGGGAAAAAGCGGATCAGCTCACATGTCAATCAATCACAGCGCCCTTCATTCACCTGTTAACTTATTAGTGTGCATTCCCACACTTCTCTCCAGTATAGCTCAAAGTTCTCAGCCGCTGGACCCTCCGCGTACTTTCCAACTTTTCACCTGCTGAAAGAAAAGTGGAGCAATGACGGGCCATCACTGGGGATATGGGGAGAGCAACGGTAAGTTTGTTTTAGAGCCGAAATGTAAATGTTTTCAGTCATCTGCAGTAAACATTTAGTCTCGCACCCTTGCTTGCCCAATATAATGTTAATACGAGATTAGCCCAGTTATCTTTTAAATGGATAGATGCTATACTTAAACTGAAGCAAAGTTTCAAAACATTTGTTACTTTGATATCAAGTATTAGTTAGAGGAACATAATACAGAACATGTTAAATAGGTTTTAACCCAATCAATAAAAAATTGTTAAAAAAGTTTTTTAAATATAATTTTTAAATAATTTTTAAATGTTTAATGTGATCATGAATATTTGATGCTGGCAGTCTGTATGTATGTTTTTAGGCCCATCTGCATGGCACAAATCCTATCCTATTGCTCAGGGTAACCGACAATCACCTATTGATATAGTACCAGGCAGTGCTGTTTTTGATGCTGGGATGTCACCTATTTCAGTGTCTTACGACAACTGCACCTCCATCAACATTTCAAACAATGGCCACTCTGTGGTGGTGGAGTTTGTGGACATAGATGACAGATCAGGTTGGTATATCAGTATCAAAACATTTTATGTGTTTCTTGTCTGTTGTATTGTACTCTACTGTATCTGCACTCTGCTAATCTATGTTTGGTCTGCATTGACTGTTCTATGTAGAAGGTCCTATTACCAGAATCATGCTGTTTTATGTTTAAGTCTATGTCTTGTTTAGTATGGCACTGCTAAGTTGTGCCTGTATGTTCAAATGTATACTGTAGGAACAGCCTAAATTGGCAACAGGTCCCCTGTATGCTCAGGTATACTTGGCTGTTAAAGCTCCCTAATTCCATTAATGGTAAGTTTAGTAATGTTATAGGAATTACTCTAGCCCTCAGAGCACTATGGATAAAAATGAACACTACATTGCCAGGGCTGTGTTCTGTCAGCTGAGCTTCTTATATGCTGTCATATGCTTTTATCAGCATAAGTGTCATCGCTAAGTGTCATCGCTATGTTAATATGTTAAATCAATTAGAATTGTGTGAATTTAAGAAGAGAAAAAAAGAGACAGTGTAGATTAACAATGTCATAAGTTAAAACGTCTCATGGTACTTTTGTCTCTCGGCCTCACATTAAGTAAGCCTGAGATATGGGTTTGCTTTACAGACTAATTATGTCCATTGTGTCTTTATATATTTAGGAGCTCTTAGAATCCATTACTGAGTAAACTACTGTCTTCTTCTGGCAGTGATCCAAGGAGGTCCCCTGGACAACATGTACAGACTTAAACAGTTTCATTTCCACTGGGGAGGCAAGGGCTGCGGTGGCTCTGAACATACAGTTGCAGGAAAGATCTATCCTTCAGAGGTGAGGGTACAGAAAAGTGACAGTGACCGATTCGCTCTGCTCTGTTTATAAAAGATTTTTGTCTGCATATATACACAGTCTGATTCTCTCTGTCTGCCTTTTATCACAATCTTCTGTTTTTTTCTTCCAGCTTCATCTAGTTCATTGGAACGCTGTGAAGTATAAGAGCTTTGGTGAGGCTGCGGCAGCCCCGGACGGTCTGGCTGTCCTTGGAATCTTTCTGGAAGTTAGTGCTTGTTTCATTCTCTCTTACATCTAAATGATGACATTCAAGTTCAGGGAATGTATATGCATGTTTATGTCTGAGAAAAATTCAGGTATAACTTACAAGAACATCCCATTAAAAGTGCAGAAATGTTCAAAAGTACATTGTGTAAACTTTACAGATGTGGGTACAGTATGGCGATTAGATATTTATTGTACCCGTTTTAAATGTTTTATTTCAGATTGGTGTTGAGCACAAAGGCCTTCATCAGATAACAGATGCCATGTATATGGTGAAATTTAAGGTATGTTTATTGACCTTGTGAATTTCTTAAAGAAGGTATAAACTGTATTAAAACAGCTGAAGGTTTTAAGTAGCTTGCCAAACCACATTTAAAAAAATCATGGTGGTACTTCAATCCACTTTTTTGCATTTGATTTGATTTGGAAGCAGATATTAGATATGAACAATTCTTCACATACATGCCTTTTTGCATGGGATTTTATTTGAAAATATTTGTTTTTATGGATTCAAATAAATACCTTTTACATTATTTTCAGAATACCACCCACATAGCAAAGACTTTTTGTAGCCCTTGTATGCATTTGATGTGACTAAATCACCTGATTATTCAGTAGAATATTCTGTCTTGGACACATTCTTTTTATATCAATATTCAGATTTCAGTGACACAATTAGATCCTGTTTGCTTGTTTTCTTTGCAGGGAACTGTGGCTGATTTTAAGGGCTTTAACCCAAAGTGCCTCCTGCCTCTCAGTTTGGACTTCTGGACTTATCTAGGCTCTCTCACCACACCCCCACTATTAGAGAGCGTCACATGGATTGTTCTGAGAGACCCTATATATGTGTCAGAAAAACAGGTGGGCTGCTTTTGTGATTGGTGGTTTTAATTTAATTATACAAAAAACTTCATCAGTTTAAAGAGAGTGTACCAGTATTTTTTATAGGCTTTTGTTTTAATCATAACCATCACCTGGTCTGTTTATGGATGTCAGATTATGAAAATTGATGGTTGAAGAGTGGGCTGGAAGTGGGAAAGGTTCCCTCCCAATCAAATTTATGGCTAGACATGTAAATCGGGGCCAGTCCACAACATTGGAATATGCTGGTGTTGATAGTATACCTACAGAAAATGGTCAGAAATGATGTCACCCTTCGTCTGCCTTGGTTGAATTTCTTTCAGCCCTTAAACAAAAGATGCAATACAGTTTGTTTGTTTGTGTGTAAAGCCATGTGGGTGTGTTTTGTAAGTCATTCAGACAGACCAGACACGGTCAGTGTTCAATTCAAAAGTTTACACACTATGCTTTACAGTAAGTTAAGTGCTTGTGTGGTAAAGCAGTATCACACAAGCACCATAGGCAGGATTGCAGGAATGCTGTTTTTTTTTTTAATAACAACAGTGAAAGTATCTAAATAAGAAGCCAAATCTCCCAAAATGTATCCTGTGTGATTTCATTTATCTGCTGTAATAGCAGCCACTGAGACAGTCAATAACTTGACTGTCAAATTGTCATTTTGAAGGTTACTGTGGTGGTGTGATACAAAACCATAGTGTCCCAGTGCTGTTCTGGTCATATAGAGTGGAATTTCAGTCATCCAATCAGATTTAATCAACTAACTGTTGTTCTGCTTCCATGCAGTAAGATTAATGTTGTCTATGTAAAAAGTCTATGTGTGTGAGAAAGTTAGCACATAAAAATCTGGATGACACTGAGTGTGTAAATACTCTTTAGTTTAAGCTTCATTCACACAAAAAGGCATGCCTTCATACCATAATATAATACATACAAGCATGTGTGTGTGCAGGTATTATATACATTTACATAACCTTTTACATGATTATGAAACCCTGCTAAAACTTTCTCACAGATTTGTCAAGTCCTTCATACTGCATACTAAGAAATTTGAAGCAAGCAGGTCATGGTGGCTTCTTTGTTATGGGGGTACAGCCAACTGCACCTGGCATGAGTCCACAAGACTTTGATCTTGTATGGCTTATTAAACTAAGTGATGAACAATATGTGGAGAAAGCTCAGGAGATTTACAGCATGAAGAAATAGCCCTGTTATGTAAGACCTACAAGTGTTCATGCATTTTCTTGTAACTGTACATCTTGTCACCTTGCCAAATTCATTTATTCTTTTTTTATGCTATATATAGATGGGAAAGTTCAGAACACTGAGTTTTAATGGAGAGGAGGACGATAACCGAAGACGCATGGAGAACAATTTTCGACCACCACAGCCACTAAAAGGCAGGAAAGTGTGGGCCTCCTTTAAATAAGCCAAACCCCCCTCCCCCAAACGGTGATCCACAATATTTCCAGAAACTGTTTTAAAATCAGCTCTGAGAAGATTGACACCAAACACTTACAGCTTGAATGTGCACATCAAACATTTTTTAAATGCAGGGATATCCACAACAGTAAACATTAAGAAATGCCATAAATTAAATCAACAACCATGTGCTTGATTTCAAAAGGAACTGCAAACTCATGATAATACTTGACAACACGTAGCATAAATGGTTTTTGTAGGTTCTGTTTGTGTGTGTTTTTGAAGTTATTTTTTTTCTTACACATCAAAGAGATTTGTACGTAGTGGCATGTTTAATAAGGGTGTGGTAATGTTATGTAATGTTATGGGAATGTTCTGTCCACTGCTTATAGGTTTTGGGTGATGACCTTAAATATGCTATAGTTTGACTTTGACACTGAGCTATTTGAATCCAATGCCCTACATGTTTAAATCCCTTCTCATCCATCTTGATCTACCTTATGCAAACAGATACTTGTTGCAGATGTCTGAGATATTTCCAAAGGGTCCCAGCTAATGGGGTCAGATTAGTCATCTGTTGTCTGCATACAACTAAGGAACATAGTCAGAAATCCAGGAGTCTGAAATTTAAACTGTTAATCTCCACCAAAGGCTCTTGTTAACTTTTGATAGGGCATGTTTCACTTTAATTGTGTTCAAAGGAACATGGCTCTTCTCAGAATCACAGGATTGATATCCTATTAACACTGAAGTTTTATGAATACACTGGAATGTAGCACTAATTTGAGTAGATTATTATTGATCCTAACTTGCAGCTATATGTTGGTTCAGTTGTTCTAATTTCATAATTCTGTGAACTCACTGCAGTCACTGTAATGAAATATGCTCCATATGTTTTTATTGAAGCCTTACAAAGCTTTTACAGTAATGAGTGTGATGTGTGAAGGTTGAAATGACTGATGGGCTACACTGGTCACATTTTAAATAATATTAAAAATAGTTTCTATTAACAATTTAATTCCTAATGGAGTCTTTGGCATGGCTTTAGGTATACTGCAGAAGCTCTGTTCTTTATTTAGCTATATCTACAACACACACTTTCTTTCACACTTGGTGGCAGGGAGGATTTCAGCTTTTTATGTCAAAATATGTACAAAATAAATGTTTTTTTATCTATTGGCCATTGTTGACTGTTTTGAGCATACAATGTTGTTATTGATTAATACTTGCAGTTGTGATTTTAATGCAATTTTAATGTAACATTTGTGAAGTGGTTAATACTCCTAAGGATATCTACAATAACCCCTAAACATATTTGAACACTTAAGCCACACACACAATGTAGGAATGTACTTGTAAAAAGGATGCATTTTGTTTTAATAAAAGGAGCGTAGGCACACTTTTCAAGTAAAAAGGAATATGTTAGGTTTAACATTAGATTATAAAACAACACACTGTTCAGAATTAATGTATCTGGACACTGGTGTAATATATAGTTGAATGTAGTTTTTCAGTTGTCATTCTTTATTGACTGTTCCCTCTGCAAATGTGTGGTTGGTCCCTCACATCCTCCACATTTTTGCATAACCACAAACCCCACCAACACCAGCAGAGCAGTCATCTCACTGAGCCTCAAATCACATCCATTAAACAGAGGAAGCAGGGAGTGGCTGGAGTCATTCTGAACTTTTGCATGTATCACACAGTACTTCAGTAAAAATACCACAACTTCTATCAAGAGAGATAAA
>JBAJNP010005400.1:0-29238 GCA_036877545.1 Yasuhikotakia modesta
GGAATGCAACATACTAACCCAGGGAGAAGCCATCTTTATGGACTAGCCACATTTTCTCAGTGTTGTACCAGGCCCTCTCTGACACAAGTTGCTCTTCTGCTTTCACCTGCAGGAGGAAGAGGTCAAATGTCAATACACATACACACTAATGGCAACAGCTGCTGCAGGACACCCCAGCTATAAATAAACACGTACCCCAAAGCGTCCCCCCAAACACTGACGCCTCACTCATTTTTGCTGGGCATGAGAATAAACAAGCTAAACTGATGTTGTTGAAATCTAACAAAACTTATTTCACTCAACATTATTCAATAAGTTCAAATGCCTCCACGAGAGGGAAGCCACGCGTTTAAATAAAAGACATCCGCTGTTCCTTGTATATCCACCAGAGGGCGGTATGTACACAACATTTGTTAAGGAGACAAGTTCTGTTGGCCTGACTTCATAAGCTGTGTTTGCAGAAGACCAGTATTAACATTTATTATTGCTCATAATAAAGGTTAGGGATGTGATTTCACACATTGTTGCTATGGAGACAAATGCTTGTGCTTCTTTTTAGGTGTGCAATTTACATCACATGTGCACATAAACACACACACACACACACACACCAAACATACATTTCCTGTATGAAGTATGGAGTTTAAAAGAGTCTCCAAACCAGTACTTAGTTTCACACATTGGGAGGTCTAAACATCATTTAAGCCCTGCCTACTAGCTACTTGTTGCTATGGTGATGAATTGTAGCACCACCCTCTCTTAATGCCTGGATGATTCTATTCTTAGCCGTTCTTGCTAATCCAGTGTTTGCTAATACCAAGCGTTAATGCAGCAGAAAAAGTCACTTTCAACAGCTTTGTAAAAACACTTGTATGTTGTACATTTATGACACTTTTTTATAAAATCTAGGGCAATAATAGATGGTAAATGACAATAAATACAAAAACAGATGTTTTTTCATTAAAAAACACCCAGAAGGTGTCGGTCCTGCGGACAGATAACAGCAGAGTGTCAGGTCTTACTGCTACTCTCTGTATGGTGATTTCCATAACATTTACATTATGAAAAAAGTGACTGTGGAAAGTATTACATGAGCAGCAGTTTACACCACACACCTCATGCTAAATTTAGCCATTAAAATAGTAAGTAAACAACAACCCAGGTACCAATTTTAGGTTGTAACAATGTTTCCAAATATGTTATTTTGAACACTTTCTAAATGTTCAAAACACCCAATTTTGAGATTTTGAGATGAAAATTATATTCAAACTTTTTTTAATTCTGTAACATTTTTAAAACATTTCACTAAAAACTTAAGAGTAACGTTTTTGAAATATTGTGATATATAATGTTATAACATTACTGCAAGAATGTTTTTGAGAGAACCGTTTCTTGTGAGCTGGTAAGAAATGTTGAACAACAATAATAAAAAAAGTCATATTCCAACTGATTGGCCTACAGACATGTGTTGACCAATCAGATTAAAGAAAGTGACTAATTGGCTGCTACCAAGTCAATGTATTGGTAACCTGGCAGTGCTAGCAACCTTTCTGTGCCAATAGCCAAAATGCTCTCAGCTAGAGCTCAAAACCTGCTAAACACAGGACAGCTTCACACAGTCTTTCTGCCTGTGCAAATACCAGTGCAAATCAGCTCAAACAACAGCTGCTGAGCCCCGGATCCAATCCAGAAATCCAAACCAGACCGATTATCACTCTCTGGCCCACACTGAAGCCACTTCCTGGACCCCCATGGAGGGCCAAGTCTGTCCACAGACTAGAGCCAACGATAGACTCTCACTGCTGGGATTCTCAAATTCAAGGCGGCCCTTGTGGGACACAGTGACAGCCAAAGAAAGACTTCCATGTTACTGGGCAGTAAACAGTCAAAACACAACGGATACATGACAGAGAAGATGAAAGACACCCATATACTGACGACAGCAAACAGACACTTCCAGTATTTATTGGTGATATGCAGCCAAGTTAACCCATTACATAATGTAATCAAATCCAACACTAGTTAATGAAGCCATTCACTGATGGATTGTTTAAGAACAGACAGAGGACATTCATAGTCTGCAGGTTGCCAAACCCTCTCAAAAAGGACAGAATAAAGAAGCCATTGAGAGCAAACAAACAGTACAGGACAGTTTCTGCACAAACAATGGAGGTTATTAAGAAACGCTGTATAAACATTCAGGGTGAGAATGATTGACTGGTTAAAATTCCTGTTGCTGATTCCAGCAAAACCCTTAGATTTAAAGGGGCCACCCCAGCTCACAATTTCAGGTTGTAAGAACATTTGCCTAATGTTTCCACAATTATTGAATGTTCTAGGAAGTGTTCTAGGAATGTTCTGGAAATGTTCTTTGTTACCTGCGATAATGCAACACTTTAAAACCATTGTTAGTCATAATTTCTTGAGGAACAAATGACAGCTTTTGCATTACAAACTATAAAAACAACATGAATTAAGTAAAAGGTTCAAATGAAAACACCTGTTTGCTTTAATGCTGCTGGCATGCAGCACAAATGTTTGTGCAAAAACCTGATGATTGAGATTTTCAGTGTTGACTTTTGAACCAGCAGTTCATAGTCGTTCATCAGGGCAGGGCAAACTTCTGAATACTGTATAACTGCTGAAAAATAAACCGGGGTGATTTTTGCAGATTAGTGAATGTTTTTAAATGTAACAGTACGACTGCATCGTGCATTAAACTTCAATTTCAACAAAAATTTCCCATGATAAGGCTACTTTAAGTCGCACCAGATTAGCTGTTGGGAAAAGACACCAAAGCCATCGAAATTCTCAGCAGATTCGAGTCACCCACAAAAGACTGATAAAACTACACTGCTTCTTTCAGTGAGAGGCCAGTCCTTCAGTGAAGAGGGCCGGAAAAGGGTGTGAGAGCGGTACAGTGTCTTCTTAAGAGTTGTTATTCTCACAGAAATGCAGCTTAAACTCGTCTGGTAACTAGCACTGAAACCTGTTAAAATCACAAGTAGTTCTAGTCACATTCAGAGCTGCGACGTGATTGCCTGGATTCCTGACATTCTGTTGGCACAAAGCCACAGACATTCCATGACATCAGACCAGCACAATCTGTGAACAATTTCACACCGATTTGATTTCTGTGCTTGATTACAACCAGGATTCAAATCAGTCCTGGTACGCCAGTTATTTTAATCAAATTGCTATTAATTGCACAAAATAAATAACAAAAATAAAAGCATAAATATAAACACATATTATTCAAAGACCACATCTTTTTGGCAGTTAAAAGCCTTTTAAAAGTGTTTCTTTCCTATCTGTAAATATTACCTTATTTCTGGTCCTTAACCCACAGCAATCCATTCTGAAATTTTTAAAAGTGTTTAAATCTGTCCGGGGTACCAAGGGCCAGAATTGACATATAGGTCAGGTTTGAACTCAGCATTACACTTATCACAGCCCTAATTACAAATACAACATAATTTTTATCCATTTAAACAAGCAACAGACGCAGCCATCCACAGTGGCCCACTCTAGATTTCTGTAGAAACTGAATCTTTATATAGAGAAACTGCTTCTAGGCCAATTCCAAATATGTCATGTCTTTTTCTGTACTCTGAATGAGAATGGTTTAAATGGGGCAATAAAAACCCTAGTGGACTCTCCTGTCCCCAGTAAACTGGAGGGTTGACAAAGGGTTCATGACAGTTCATTATGAAAGCTGGTTAGATCTTCCACTTCGATGACATCAACTAATGTTGCCGTTTGTGCCTGTTGTCTAGGCAAATTTGCCCAAAACTCCATAGGCGGTGTTCTAATATAAAACACAGACTTTGACACTGAAACACTTTTTTAAACCTAATGCTTACAGAAATCTTCTAGCATTATTTAAAACAAAAAATCATTTAAAGTTTTTTTTTATCTTGATGTCATTTTATCATGATGTCATTTAACACATTTGTGTCCCCATAAGCCACATACACCAGTACACACCCATTTAAACGTGAATGAGTATTTACTACAACAGGTTTAGCTGGAGTAATCACTGACTCAGGCCAGCACAGAAGTCATGTGACCTACAACACTTTGGTTTCACCAAAACATCCAGGTATTTTCCATTATTAGGTAACCGCAACCATTAATTTCCATCATGACTTCGATCACACTAAAAGGTCACACGAAGCACGTGACCTTTTAATTTACTATAAGATTACAAAATAATCCCTTTCAAATGATACCTCTAATATTCTTTAAGGAAACTTCATTGCTTTACTACATAAGTCCAGCGCCCAGCGCCCAGCGCCTTTAATTATGACAGACGCTTAAATAACTCAGGTACACACTAACCTCAGAAACCTCACGGTACGGGCCTCTTGTGTTTTTCAACCAGCAGCGGCTTAGCTCACTCAACTCCACTATTGGTTGAACCTTTAGACATACTGTCTCTCCCGACTGCCTGATCTTCTCCACGATCTCATCCCTGGTTTTATTTTCCACATTCTGCCCATTGATCTCTACCAGACGGTCACCTGGAACCAGCCCCAGGGTTGGATCCATATTCCCAGCAGCAGGCTCAGCAAAGTGGATGACCCTTCGGTAGAGCGACCCATCGGGCTTCTGGTCCAACATAGTGGTGCGTCGCAGGGAAAAGCCAAAGTCACCCGTGTTTCGCCGTTGAAGTTCCAACTCCCTTGGCGCTGGAACCTGTGATGGTGCCAATGCAGGCAATCGCAAGTCTGCTGGGAATGTTCTATCCACTATCTCTGGAATTTGGACGTTCCCAGTAGAGGTGATTTGGTGGATGATATTCAGGAGCTGTGGACTGAATACTTTAACCGCAACCTGAGGTGAAGGATTGGTGGAGTTCTGCCCTGATGCCACAGTAGACCCTGAGGGACTTCCTTCTCTGCTCCTTTGTGTGAAAGAAAACCGTTTTATGATTTGGCCAACTTGGGAGTCTTGCTTTGTTGGGGTTCCAAGCTTAGCCTCCTGCTCCTTGATAGATGACCAGTGACTGTCCTGCTCCCTTCTAATGTCATTGGTGGAGCTTGCGGTGGTCATGTGACCCTGAGAACCTAAGTTTCCCACCTCAAGGTCTGTCAGGCTGAGCTCTGGGTTTCTTACCACTTTGATTGGAATAGGGTTGGAAATCTCCAGCTTCCCTTTTGACTCCCGTTTGGAGCCACTGCGGTGATGATTGAAGAAGCCTCTTCTCACGCTCATTTCCTCTAAGCTCTTCAGCTCAGCCTGAGACATCCGTTCTTTCTTCTCCTTCTTTTCCTTTTTTGCATCATTCTTGTCCTTTTCTTTATCTTTTTTGATCAGATGGAACATGACTGGACCCAGGTGAAGCATCCACAAATTTGTTAGTAATGTCACACCACACAGATAAAGATCAATGCAGGTCTTCGGTCATTCCCAGCACCAGTTCCAAAGCACCAGGAGCCCACCAGCAACAGCTGAAGCCCACCTTTAAATGAACAAACATAAAACAATACTTTAATGCGTTCTCTTTCATTTGCAGCCAATGCTTTAAGCATGTGTTTGACTAACTAAACTACATTTTTATAATGTACACATACACACTCTCATTGGCTGCTCTTACCTTTCCCAAACAGCCCAAGAACAGCAACAATTATATTGTTAACAATAACGCAACTTTCATATAAAACACAGTTGACAGTGGCAGTCTTACATCGATCAGCTTTTCTGAATATCCAAAGCAGTACAATAAATCACTTCCTGAAACTCATCTCCAGCTGAATTTTCCATCTTTCTCTTTCAATTAAATTAAACTCTCTTTATAAAAGCGAAAGTCTATTTGCCGCAGTATTTGTTGCACGATCATCTGACTTCACATTTAGATTCGCATCATTCATCTCCAAGGGCAGATTCGCTCCATAAATAAAACTACATTACGCTTTTCATTTAAATCTGAGGATTAAAATCAAACTACTTATACTACTAAAATGATATGTTATAATGCATTATGCAGGGCATGTTTACATATCCAGCATTTGTATAGACATTTAATACTAGATCAAAGGCATAATGTATCACATCATTTGGCTTTGTGGATGTTTCTCTGCGCGTAATGCGCTCCTCTAAGCCTCTTTATTCCGCATTCACGCAACAGACAGTCTGTTTACATGTACAGTTAAAGAAAATGAGTTCTGGTAAAGAGAAGTAAACTTACCGCTGTTATAGTGCTAAAATGGTCCGGTATTGCCCCAGTGCGCACTGGACTGATGCACCGGCCCGGTGGAAACGCGTCTGGAGCGTTTGACGGTCAGTGGCACGCGCTCGCCGGCTGAGCGCGCACCCGCGCACTGACCCCTGCTGGTTATGATCTTGTTATTTCCCCGGATCACTTCTGCATGACTTCTGCAAGGACTTTGAAAACTTGACAAATACTTGGTTAATATTTGGTTAACGTGCTCGACAGCGAACAGTTGTTGCAAACTGGCCAACTCAACTAAATATAAAAAAGGTTTTAAAGAGCAGAGATATCCCAATACAAAATTAATAAAACAAACATTAAACAATTTATTTTCGTTTAATTGAATTATTAGTTTCGCACATTTATTGCTATAATAAACGACAGTATTTTTCTCGGGAACAGCGCCCTCTTCTGGACTCCAGACTATTGCAAACCTCCAGTTACACAATAATCTTTAAAATCCACATCTGTTGTATATACATGATGTTTCCATATTAAAAGGCTTAGCAATAAGTTGTTGTAACAGAGTCTGACTACACAGAAAGTTCAAACATGCCAAGAAACCTCAGAGGCTGTTTGGAGTCCAAAACTTAAAGCATTAAAAATGTGAACATATTAATTTATCCACCATAAATCATTATGTAACAATAAAACAATGGCATCATCACAGCTTATGAAGTCGTTTGCGTTACATTTCTTTACCCAGTTTAGATATGGTTACCAAGAAACTATACAATCACTGCATTTAAAGTTCATGAACAATTTTCATGCACGTGTATTTGGTCTGAAACAACTTTCTCTCCATATTGTGTAAGACAAGACTCAAGATCTCACGACTTTCTTATTTCCGATGAAGCAAATAAATAAAACGACTCAACACCAAACACAAAATCCTCGCATTTAGTGGATCCTAACGTGTTCTGTTGGGTATCCAGGCTAACACAACGACTAAACTACTTCTTAACACAATCTTCAAGCAAGACCTTCTGATCACACTTGGACACAGAGGGGACCCTCTCCACAACAAATCTGGATCAAGTTAATTCAGTTCCCGACGCGTTTTGCTCGTACCTTATGATCTGATCTTGAAAAAAACAAGACGGGGTCGTATCTGATTCTTTAAATACATTTCTTGTGTATCTGCTGGGGAGCTTCAGTCACATGCATCCATCTCACTGGAGCTCTGCAGCGCACGCTTCTGTTCAACAACACGCGTGAGGTCGCAGATGTGAGATGTAATTGAAGATCTCAAAGCAGATCAGTGATTCTTAGGACAGTGATGTTGCTTATCATCGTGTTTAAACGTGTGCATGCAAACTGTGCATGTTTTTTCGTATACTTTAAGAAAAATCCCACAGTTACTCTTGCGTAGCGACTGGAACCGGTCTCGCGACAGTTGCGCTCTATTCATCAACTTCGCTCCTGTTTTTCAAGCGTCCCGAGAGTCTATTAAACAAGAGGCGAAAATGGGGATGTTTGCCAAACAAACAAACTCAGGAATTAATTATAACCGCATCATATGTTTACGTATAGTACATTACTCCGTGCTTAGTAACGATCAGTGTGCAAATAAATCACTATTTTTTAGTAAAAGTTGAGATTTGTTCGGTTAATCCCGTCGACCGGTGTCGCGCTCCCCCCTCTCCCACGTGGTGCGGTCTGCGGGGTGGCGGAAGTCTCGCTCTGCCATGTTGAGCGCTTTGTTTCTGTGAGTGAGACGCGATGATGGAGCAGAGCTGGAGCTCTTTCTTATTCCAGGTGAGAAACTCTCTCTCTTATATTCACACACACAGCATCTCACGCACCGCTCGGCTCGCGCTGTCTGCGTCTTTACTTCAGGCTGCTTTATAAACACAGATAGTTGAAATGAAGCAGTTGGTGCAAAACAATAGTAGATGAGTTCTGGCGCCCAGCTGCGCTCCCTCCTAGATTTACTGAGCCCCTGTTTCTGTGTTTGCCCCTCTGTCGCTTCTTCTGTGGTGCTTAATTCATGTCCATCTATCTATCACTCCATCTCTGTTCATCTCTTTATCTGTTTAAATAACTCCATCCATCTCTATATCTTTTACTTTTCTCCTGTCTCGCTCTCCTGTCTTCTATTGATCTGCCCCGCGATCTGTCTATCCATTCTGCTTTCCATCTCTCGTCTGTTTCTGTATCTCATCCATCTATACGTTTGTCTCACTTTTTGTATTAGTATTTTCTGCTTACTAACTTTATTTACATTTTTGTATACCTATAGTTCTGTCTTTTAATGCTATCTATCTATCTATCTATCTATCTATCTATCTATCTATCTATCTACTCATGGAATTGTGGGACAGGCACAGATAAATGAGACACTATTCAGAGCTGTAGGATTAGTTCAGTAAAGTAAAGTGACTTTATGAGGTATTTGTGTGGCTATTTACCTAATCGCCTCTATCTACCAGACGTTGCTTTTGCCTTTTGCTCTCTTCAGTTTAATGTCATCTGAATACATTTTCATTAAAGTTTTTCAATGCTCCGTTGCACTATTTTGCACCTGGTTGCAGTGTGTGGCATTCTTCAGCCTGTGATATAAATATGGTGAAAGTCACATTTTTGAGCCTTAGGATCACAGATGTTTTACAGAAACTGTTAAATTCAGTGAAAATTGAGTTATTGGTGTTTGTACCGGCTGTGGTTACTCTGGGGCAAAACATTAGCATAAAAAGTACATTTGGTTACATGTATCTTGTTTAGCACTGGTTTAACCATATGTGTGTTGTGTGAATATTCTTGAAAACTGTTTAAACAAATTGTTGTGTGGTTTGAAAACAATCTGGATCAAACGTACATATTTAAACTATGTTGTACACTGGTAAAGGAAATGAACAACCCAATTTGGTTCAGAGAAGCTGATTTGTTGTAAAATAAAACACCTGTTCTATAATAAGTGTTTTTTCTGGTTTTGATTTGTAAGAGTTTGTTTCCCAAAAAGTGCAAAACATTATTGTGTGTATGATATGTTATGTAAACTAATGTTTCTCCAAGCCACTTCACAGTCATAGTGAGATAAGGCATATTTGATGCTTGTGAAATGACTTAATTTTAAAAATAGTTAGTTTAATGCTTTTTTTATACTTGTGTGTACGCTAAACATGTGTAATATTTTTTTGTACTGATTTACAGTTTTGGTTACAGTCAGAAGCATTTGCGACGGTTCATTATGTTTGGGGGCGAAGATCTTTGTGATTCATCACGGTCTGAGCATATGTGTCAGTTTGGCTCTTATGCCACTTTAATAAGCAGGTTGAGGAGCAGAGAGAGTCTGGGAAAATACATTTATTTGGTTGATCTCTTTGTTTAGGGTTTTCGGTGGAACAGTGAAAATGTAACTTCCTGTAATCCTTGTGTTACCAGAGTGAGCAGGTTTATGACTCACTAGCTACTGACTCATGAAAACGTCCCTCGTTTGTTGATCAGATGAAAGCATCCATCTGTACTGCTCAGTACAGTTTCCTCTTGGGCCCATCCAGACTTTGTTTTCAGAACATCCCTGGACTTTAATTCCTATTTATGTTTGTCTTGTGTTGTCTGAGAGGAACTTTCAATGATAAATGAAAATGGTGACGTCCCACAGTCTGAGGTTTGCTAATCTAGGAATGTTTGTGGAGTCAGCGCTTCAGTCGAGGGTTTAGACTAAATTGTCGCTGTTTAAGTGTTCTTAACACAGTCATTAAAGATATATTTTTTAAGCTAAAACTGTTCTTGAGTTCACTTAAACCTTACCAGACATGTTTTAAGAATGCATTTTCTTAAGATTTATTTTTGCAGAAATATTTAAACTTTCAGAAAACAAAGAAAAATCTATAACTAGAAACTAGTCTACCTCACTGATACCTCACTATTACCTCACTGTTACCTCATCCCATCTCTGAAAGTTCTAGCAGAATGACACCTTTATCCGCCTGAGAAAACGTGAGAACCACACAAAAGATTACATTTTTATCCTCTGGGTCTTATAGTTATAAACGGCCAGTGTGTGTGCGTGTGTGTGTGGTGTCTCTGTGTGTGTTTCTCTGTGTGTGTGTGTGTGTGTGTGTGTCCTTGTGTGTGTGTGTTATGGGCTGTTGTCCTTCTCACCCTGTTTTCTTTGTACTGTTATTTTGCCCGTTTAATCATACTTTCTCCGCTGCTGTTTCTTTTCAAATTCAAATGGAAGAAAGATTTAGCGGGAGATGAATAACCATGTTCCAGCATTCAGGCTGAGCTTCTGCAGATCTCCATTGTGCCACCGCTGGCTTTCATACTCCTTATTCTCTCACCAACTCGTTTCTCTGTTATTTACGTTACACTGACCTCAGCCTTCAGAGCCGATTTGTATCAAAATTGTCAGAGTAGCATGAAAACGCAGTAGGGGTACAGTCGTTCTGCGACACACATTTACAAGTTATATACACCACCAAACACACACACACACACACCAGCTAGTTCACTTCCTACAACATCTATCCTCATGTTTTTGGGTATGTCTGAGGCTGTTAGTCTAGACTAGTGTGTGTGTGTGTGTGTGTGTGTGTGTGTGGAGATATGCAGCGATCCTCATGAATAGAGGAACCAAATCAGACGAGACCCCCGCACAAAGACCCCCTGCAGCTCCGTGTGGGCATCCCTGCTCCGATTTGTGTCCATCACAATAGAGCAGATGAAATAAGGAGCAGAAAGAAGCGTTCATTTTTCTTGTCCTGCGTCTGCCTGAGTGGCGGTCAGCCCGACGAGATGGATGGGTGACGCTGAATGCGAGGGGTCATGCGTTTAACCTCATCCTCTCTGTGATTGCAGGAGAGCACACGCTTCTTAATTGCAGTGTCTTGTTTTTCTGCATCTGAAGAGACGGCATGTCTGCTAATTATTAACGTGCAAAAATTGCGTATTATCAGTATTGACTAGTTCAGACAATGCAGCAAAACAAGTATAATTTGGTTCCCAAGTGAAGTGGGTTTTAGGGTCCTTTTACACAGGACATGTTTAATTCAGATTGAGTCCAATTCAGTTTGTTTAACATCTAGATGCCATAACAACTTTTTAATGAATTTTTAACTTTGTTCTAACATAATATCTTTGTTATTTCAGGTTGTTTGTGTACATGATTGTGTTTTTTAACTATGCCTGTAGGGGTCACGCCATAATAACGCTGCCTTTGACCTCCAGCTTACTTTGTTCTCAGTTAAAATCTACATGTTTTTTTGCTCATTAGTCATGTGTAGTGTTTGAGGGTCTTACAGAGCTGGTTTGGGGCTGTTTCTCATTTTGTGGGGGCTGTGCATGTTTGAGATGCTCTATTGAACATCAATAGCAAATGAATGCTTTGCTAGTTTGCTGCGTTTATTGGTTCTTATAAGAAGCCTGATTCATTTTAGCGAATTTGTTAATGTTAATATCCGTTGGGTGTTAGAGATAACACCTATTTTAAGCGAGTGAAAGTCACTTGCGGTCACTGTGTACTTCAAATTTCATTGTGACATGACAGATTTGTTGTGGTGAAGGAACAGGGGTCTCAGTGCCCACTGGTTGAGTGAGAACTGAAGTGTTCCGTCCAGCCCCCAAAATCTTAGTAAACAAAAAACACCCACCTCTAGTTCTGGGGCTGTGAGGGTGTAACTTTTTCTCTGACGCAGAGATCTGTTGACAGTTTCGGACAGGTGGATTGAGTTGTGAAATACAATTCTCTGCATTCCAACTTTATTTCAGACTGTCCCGCAATATAAAACACTCACCCATCAAATACCTCATCAGAATTTTTGTTCTAGTGTGTAAGCACTCTCTCTTTCTTTGTGAAAGTTGTTTTTGTCGTCCGCAGGTTTAGCCGCACTCGCTCCTGTCCTGCTGAATCATCGTTTTCAGCTATGATCAATTTTGCGGTCGCATGACGTGGCGGCAGATTGCTTTACAGCCGACAGATTTAGATTCTTCAGCCGCGTGTCGTTGTTTTGATGTTGTGCTAATCGGAGAGCACAGCCCGTGTACTTGTGTTCTGGCCAGCTCGCGCTCTATCACGACTGCAGACTAATCGCTAGATCCGTGCCTTTAGTTTGGGCCCCCAATGGCACTTTGGGTAACTGTGAATCAGTCTGAATCATGTGCAATGAGGAGTTCTGAATCTAATCATTAGCCCAGCGTGAATTTCTGAGGTTGAAGAGGGGAAGCTTGACTCATTTGATTTAATGAGACGTTTTTTTTTCTGTGTTTCAATGGAGCGCCTCTTCTTCTTGCCAGCTGTCCAGCGTTTGAGTGAGTGTGTGTGTGTGCGCACGCATGTATGTAATGTGTGTGTGTGTTCATTCCTGAACTTCTGCTCATCGTTAGTCACTCCACAGGCTGGCGGAAGTGCTGATCGGAACGCAGAACACACACACACACACACACGCACACACACACGCACTGAGGTCAGTGTGTATCATCTGTTCTATCACTCCACTGGGTTAAATCTCACTGACATTTTACCTGTTGTTGACATGTAACCTTTAGTGTGAACTAGGTTTATCAATTTAGTTTATCTGTAGTTTTTTCTTGTTGTTCAATTTCAAACAAGTGTAAATCTTAATCCTAAAGTAAACCAAGTACTTCTTGTTTCCCAGTAAACCTTCAGTTGCAAAGTCATTCATTAATTATGCTTTGCTTTAAATATGCTTCTCATTGACTTCAATATATGAATTTGTGACATATTGGAATCTGTATTATAAGAGTTTTCTGTACCTCCTGTATAGTTTTAACATGTTCTGTCGTCTCCATCCAGCAGGCGAATGAAGCCCTTCACCACCAGCATCAGGTGGCTCCCAACAGCCTGCTGCCTCTGCTGAACTCTGAGCCACCTGACCAGAAGCCTGTGATGCCCATCCCGCTGGACCACAAGCCCCCCGTCAGTGTCGCCGAGCTCCTCAAGGACAACGTGGCCAGCGGGACGGGCGGAGGAGGGGGCGGGAACGCCGGTGGAGGTGCCCCCATGCCCATGATCAAGAAGGAGCACAAGAGCAAAACGCCGTTCATCTGCGGCTACTGCAACAAAGCCTTCCGCGACAGCTACCACCTGCGGCGCCACGAGTCCTGCCACACCGGCATCAAGATGGTGTCCAGACCCAAGAAGACAGCGCAGGCGGCGCCCACCATGGTTCCGCTCATCTCCACCATGCCCCGCGAGACCACGGGTGACCCCGCCTACATCTCCACCGTCGCCGGGATCTTTTCCACGGCGACCACCTCTACGTCCTCCGCGTCCACCGTCATGTCTCCAACGTCCATGTCCAACGTGACCCAGCACAACCTCCCCAAAAAGCCCCCCAAGCCTGTAAAGAAGAACCACGGCTGCGAAATGTGCGGGAAAGCCTTCCGGGACGTCTATCACCTGAACCGCCACAAGCTCTCGCACTCAGACGAAAAGCCCTTTGAGTGTCCCATATGCCAGCAGCGCTTCAAGAGAAAAGATCGCATGACGTACCACGTACGCTCTCACGACGGCGGCGTACACAAACCCTACGTCTGTTCCGTTTGTGGAAAGGGTTTCTCAAGGTATGTCAAAAATTTCTGCTTCAAAACATTCAACAATAAATTGTTATAAACAAACTAAGTTAAAAGAAAAAGCTTGTTTTAGCTGTCAGAAAATAATTCTGTTGAATGTTTTTTATTGCAGTTGGTTGTTATTTGTGCCAGCCACTACTTTGTTTATTATGTTCAATTCAGATTGCAAACTCACAACCAAATATAAAGAGTTAAAGAAATCTTTTGACTTGTGACACCTTAGATTCAGTAGCACTGGATGTTTTAGCAGTGTTGTGCTAACAAAACTGAATTTCGGTCATTGGCTTCAGTATTTAAAATTAAACTGGTTCTAAATAAGCATTATTTCTTTATTCCCAACTGAATAAATTCCTGTTATTTTCATGTTTATGAATAGTGCTGAAAATGAAGAAAAATGATAAATGTTTTTGTTGTTTTTTTATTCTTTGTAAAGACGTGTGTGTTTGTGGTTGTGATGTGTGTGTGTGTTTAATACTGTCTCTTGAAATATGTGTTCAAAGCTCGAGCCGAATCTACCATCTGCTGTTCTGATCATGTTAATGTCGTCTCGTTCCTATTGGCTGCCGCTGACTGATTTATAGTTGCTGTGAATGGATCTGACTGGCTGCCTTTGTAGAGCCCAGCATGCCGAGGGTCTGCGTGAACAGAAGGGGGGGGGTTATTCCTCTGTTATTCCCTTCTTCCCTCCTGTTTGTTCTGTCTTAGAGGATCAGCACTGGGGTTTCCTTTGAGTCACTCAGGGGCCGCAAACACACGGCTGCTTTGGGACTCTGTATAAGCTTGTCGGTAACACCGTTCTGGGCTCAGTTAAACAGAAAGAGAGGCGTCCTGTCTTCTACATCCATTTTTTGCCAATGCGTGACTAATGATCGCAAGATTTATTGCAGGGATAGCGACGGAAGTTACAGCACAGAGATAAAAAGAGCTGTTTTGTGCCCTGTGTTTTTTGCTGTACATACCACCTGGCCACAAAATGTACCAGCTTTTTTTAGTCAGGCAGAGGTGATTGTGTCAGTTTCACATTTATAACATTTACCAAATGAAGAGTCCAAATCTGAATTTAATTGTTCCCCTCCGCAGATGCTCTGCTTTCACACTGTTATGTTGTTCTGAATTGTGATTGTTTGAAAAATGCTTTTGTCAACCTTTGTAGTGTAGCACTGGTTTTGTTACTTTTTTAAGATGTGTTACTAGCAACTATTGTGAAAATATTCCTGCAAATTAAACGTAATCATTGGCAGTTCACTTCTAGTTTCCATTTACATTGACCACAATCTGTAATGTGATTTACACAAGCCAAATCCTAAACAGATTTGTTGTCAGTTCCTCGCCGCACAGCAGATCAATAAAACACAAACCTCAGGCTCTGTGGATGAGTGTGACAGTGTTGACAATGCAGAGTTCTGTTCAGTGTGGTCCAAACTAGGTGTAAGACGAGGACAGAGACAACCGCCCTGAGTATGCTTGACCCGTTCACACTGAGCAACACATTGATTCAGAGTGAAACTGTTTCTTATAGAATCAGCTGCCAAAGGGCCACTCTTCAAGACAATAACATTGGTGGTGGGGAAGCATAAGTTCTGCCATAGGATGACCTGCAAATGTTAAAGGAATATTTGACTTCAATAAATTATTCGCCTTTAAGCTGTCCTAGGTGTTAATGACTTTCTTTCAACCAAACAGAGTTATGTCTTGTATTATCCTGGCCCTTCCCCGCTTTAAATGTCAGTAAATAGTGCCTGAGATTTTGAAGCTCCAACAAGCGCATCCATCCATTACAGAAGTAATTCGTTTAGTGATCAGTATGTCAGGTTTTTATCTACCCAAATGATCTGTAGCTCATGGCATGTTCTTCAAATTTTTGAATCACTTTTCAGGCCAGACCATCTCAGCTGCCACGTGAAGCACGTTCATTCATCAGAGAGACCTTTCAAGTGCCAAGTAACGGTAAAAATTAGAGTTCTGTAATACCGCAATGACTGCAACGCTAACTGACAAATCTGAATAGCTAAGCTATGTTGCATTTCTTATGTTCACTGTAGGCCTGTACATCAGCCTTTGCCACCAAAGACAGACTTCGGTCACACATGATACGTCACGAGGGGAAAGTTACCTGCAACGTTTGCGGCAAGATGCTGAGCGCCGCCTACATCACCAGCCACTTAAAAACACATGGCCAGAGCAACTTCAACAACACCTGTAACAAAGGTAAGTGCAAGGTGATTGGTTGCACCGGCAGCCAATCAGCTGTAATTCCGGACGACAGCTCTCCCCGCCTCTCTGGGTGACTCATGTAGCTTTAGTAGTAACATCATTCTACTAATACTCTTCTTTCTGTCCTGCGTGCTCTGAATCTCTGAGCTCCCATCAGCTCCTCAATTCTCCGGTTTATTAGAGGTGACTCTGTCCTCAGGCTGTTCCACTTACTGTGGTGTTGCAGAGCCCCAGTTTAGAGTTTTAGGCTTCCTCTTTAGTGCTACAAACCAGTTTCTCCCTGACTTACTGATCCAGAAACACATTCACGTCTTAAGTTGTAATCCTGTTATTTTGTGGTCCATTCCAGAAGATGTTCAAGATGTTGTATCCTCTCTGTAGATGTTCATGTAGCTCAGTTGGTAGAACATTGCATTAGCAGCGCAAAAGATTGTGAGTTTGTTTTATTATGGAGCCCATGTACTTATCAAATGTATAACTTGTACTGTTAGTCTGTACTTTACTTGTACTGTCAGTCGCTTCAGGTAAAAGAGTCAGTCAAATACATAAATCAAAAAAAGAATCCTTCTCAAATAGTTTTTTTTATTTACCACACCTAAACATTTATAATTTTGTTAATTCCTTTCGGTAGCAAATCTAGCCCATAGCATGAAATGTACAAGTATTAAATACATTTATTGTTTTTGGTTAACTCTGATTGTCCCTGATTGAGTTCACCTCTAAAACAGTCACAATGCACCCGTTTCTTACATGTAGTTTAGTTTGATCGCATCTTTTGTGTTGTAGTTACATAGACAGATTATCTGTATTGTCTAAATTGCATTCGATGCTGCGTTGATAAACATCCCGCAATGCACCGCTGCAGGCAGATGCCTGCCCTCCGTAACCCTCTATCTGTTTCTGAATAGGAGACTGGCAGTGGAACCACTCAGGGCTACAAAAAGGTAAAAATGAAACAAACCCAGGTGGAAAAGTAGATAGATGCACAATAACCACTGATATTAAGTGTTTACAGGGTCATCTGATATCATGAACATTAAAAACGTTCATGAACGTTCATAAAAACTGGCAGCCCCAATAGCCAATCAGCTGAGGGTTGATATTAGACACCCAGAGGGTTTGGGAGTTAATACACACATACCTGTAACACACCTTGACTCGTTCTCTTTTTCTCTCTCTCTTTCTCCATTTTGCTCTATCTTACTCAACAGACAACACTGAAATCTGCAATTCTGCCTCTACCACACCAGTCACCGCCGCAGCCCCTATCACTACGGCGATGAACCGTGGCAACACCAGCAACCCCGTTACCATAGCGGCCCAGATGAACATCTCCACCAACACCGTTAACATCACATCCCCCGTCAGCCTGCAGCACCCGGTCACCATCACCGGGCCGGTGAACATCGCCTCCGTCAACATCCCAGCGACCGCACCCATGAACATCGCCCACCCGGTGGCCATCACTACGCCCATGCCCATGAACATCGCCACACCCCTCAACATCGCCATGAGACCCATGGACAGCATGTCCTTCCTGTCCCAGGTCCTGCCATCTTCTCCTCCCTGGTAGAACCCGGACGTGAATGGACTCTAATGACCAGCCTTCTGCCCTGATCTCTGTTGGACTTCCATACTGATCTCTGACACCTGCGTGGTACGATTGCATCATCACGCGAACACATCACAACACTAGCGAAAAACTCGCCCGGGTTTATTAACCCTTTGAACTCGTGATACCATTACCAATTTTGCACATGGTGACCAGCTCTGTCTGTTTATAAAGGACAAATGCAATAATTCATGTGCATTTTTAAACACTTGTTTTTTGGTTCTTTTGTTTTTTATGTAAGCAGAGTGCTGAGGAATTATTATAACTTCTGGAGGTGTGACAAGCTAATCAGTATTTAAGGAAATCAGTCAAAAATGGACAATTGCTTCCACTGGGAGAGAGATTTTTTTTTTACTTTTTTTTTGCATTGTTTGGATTTTACGTCTGTGTGGGACTTGAGGTAAAGTTGCGTGGCTGATATTTTTTATCAGTTGTAATTGTTTTGATTTTCTTCATAATAGTGTTGGTCAGGACACTGTTTTTTATTAGCATTTGTTTATCTGTGAGCGGAGAGCATCGTTGTTCTCTTATTGTTTACGTGGCCATTGTTTTGCTGTCAGTTTTCTTACAGAATGATAAAGGAAACAGTTATGCACTGAATGCATATCCCTTGTTTAAGGAGGCAGTATTATCTCATGATCAAATATTTTGACATGTGTCTGTGAAGTATACGGGCATGTCTGTGAAGTCCACAACATTTTTGGGCGCCCATTATCTAATTGTATTCCTATGATTTATGTTGACGCCCCTTTTGTAGCTTTTTCTGTCTCTTGTACGCTGTTACGACTTCATCAGACTAGGTGGAGGTGATTTTGTAGAGCATTTTCCTGGATAAGCATTGTGATTGGTCCTGGAACAAACTTTCTATTAACCAATCAGATTATTAGGTTTAGGGGAAATGTTAAGCATGCTCATAAGACAGGTCTTGTATACCATTTCTTTCAACCTATTGGTTGTAAATGGCCCCACATTGTGCCTGATAGGCTGATAAGACGCAAAACTATATTACAGTCCATCAATCAGTCAGGCGCAAAGCGTGAGGTGTCTTGTGTTTATGCCACATTTGTGACAGGGCCTGTGATGGTCAATAACCAGATCATGGCATTATCTGATGAATAGAGCATTGATGCACCCTAATGGTTTCGGTTAGATGTATGTTGCCAGAGTTTTTTTAGTTCTATTAAAAGTATTAAGTATTTTATGACCCTGTTTTATAAAATAATCTGCTCAGGAAGTGTGCAGAGAGTAGTTCAGTAAAGTTATTAATATCCTTATTTTTACTTTATAAGAGCTGTGTGTGAAACCTATGACACAGCCCTCCAAAAATTAATGTTTGTTTGTAAATATTTCCCCTTTTTTGTTTGTTACATGAATGAAAGTAGAACAACATCATTGTTGTCTGGTTGTTATGACCAGAATGAGCTTTATTTACCAGGTGTGTGCACAAATAAACAAACACACACAAGGAGTTTAATGCAGCATCAGTCACTAACACTGATCTGCTGTAGTGGTTAGAACTTTAGGAAAGTTCTGGTAGTTTCACCTGTAGCTAAAGCCCACAGATGTAGCTTAAACCCGGTTCCTCAGCTTGAAGTACTGAAGAATGTTTACAGGCCAGTTCTGGAAATTTCTACACTGTGTTAAGTGGTCGCATGCTAGTCGGTTTTGGCTAAAGTGTTGAATAATTAAAACAAAATGAGCAAGCTGTCAACAACAATTTTGTGAACAATTTTAGGTACATGACAACAGACACTTTTCTCTATTAGCATGGTGAGGCAGTGAAAAGAGACGTTTGTATTGAAAACACTAATTATTTGATTTAATTGTATGCAATTTTATAAGCAGATTTTCCGCCACATCCTGTGAGGCACAAGATGGTTTTTAGATGCCAGCAATGAGACTCAGGAAGACAAACATTTCCTGATCAATCGGTGTGTCTGTGAGCATGTGAGAAACACATTTGATTTTATTAATCACACTAGCCATGCATGTCCCCATAGTTTGGTTTGCCGGAGAGCAAGAATGCGTGTTTACGCATTTCTTCGGTAGATGTTTCAATTGCCTTTTTTGCCAAATTTAAACCAATAATGAAATCCAATGAAGTGAACGTTTTATAATGGTTTTATTTGGAGTCTCTGTGAAAGCGGTTGAATGTATATGTTTGTACAGAACTGTTTAGCTGCAAGAGTCTTAGAGGACAGATAGACATGTGAGCAAAAAAACAGCAGAATAACCTTTTATAAAACTTTTGTATTAGTACATTAACACGGTAATTTTGTATATATATGAAGACTAGGCTTTCTGGGTAGCAGAAAGAGAAAACATTCCTACATTTTTTTTTAAATGTAAGTTTGTCAGAAATAATTATGTAAACATGCGCAATGTTTTATGTGCCTTTTATTTGGGTTGTCTAAATAAAAGAAAACTGTAAAACATGACTGTTTTTCTTCCAATATTATTAATTAACATTAATGCCAAACTTTTAATATTGTTTTATTGCATAAAACATACTTATCTCTGCTTTATTGTTTTCATTGTGAGGCTGATAGACTATTTCTGCTGTGTTCTGAATCAGACAACTTTGTGAATTATGTTTAAAAAGACTTGACCTGGTCTACAGTAACTGAAAAGGGTGAAAAAGGCAGGGAATACTTCCTAACTCACGGATAATATATCTGGAAATCTTTCCATGTCTGGTAAGCGGCTACAGCCAACAGGAAAGCACCAAAAGTCACTCTGGGTTTGCAAACTGGCCGGCTAATTGTTCAACACATACAGTTTAACATTAGCATAGCATCAAAAATAGTAAAAGGTTTCCCAACGTGCACGATCCTCACCAAAACCCTCTTTCATCTCTAATTCATAGCTCTCCATCTGGCCCTGTTCAAATCTTCTCCTCCCCCACCCAGTTTCTTAATCTTATGTGTTGCCTTTAATTCTTAGAGAAATCTCATATCGGTCGTTAAAGCTCATTTCCATGTGCATTGGCTCCATTGGTGCGCGTTCACGGCCTCACGCTTGCCGCATCATTTGATCAGGCGTGACGCGCCCCCGGGATCCCAATACAATCAGGCCGGGGTTTAATCTCGTGTCCATGAGCAGGTGCTCCGGGTTCAAGTTCTTTTGTTTCACCCTCACTGCCGCCTCACAACGGGGATAAAAGACAATGAGCCCCATTGAACGAACAATTGCTCTTTTTTTTTCCCCGTGCGCCGCTGGTCACCATCTGCCCGTGTCTGTAAGTACAGACAGCTGTATTAGTTTATGAGAAGTATTTCTGTTCTCCCATTTACATAAATGAAAACATGCTGGTGTTTAAACATCTAGCGATTATATTGATAAATGATGCATTAAAAATGGGCTGCATGTTATATAACATGGAATTTTGTCATAATTACTATATATAGCATATATATAGTAATTATATAGCATTTTACACAATGCATTAATATTCAAAACATTGAATGCATTAAAAAGGTTTATAATTAAAGCCATAAATTATAAGGATAAACACAAACATGTATCCGCCCAGCTGTACACTTTATTAATGGACCAAAATGCTGCGTTGCTTGGCAACCGTAAATTTATCACTTAACGTGGCGGGATATTGGCGTTGCAGCTGTTTTATATGGGCAGCTACAAACTGCTTGTTTTAAATATAGTTAAAAATTAAATATGGCATCATATTATATACGATAAGGTGATAGCACTGCTAAAATATTACAAATCGTATATCTTATCTGACTTATGTTGTAATAGTGATCAAATATAAGAATAAAGTAATTGCTTTGAGGAGGTTATTAAATGATTAAAATACGATCAAATCTAAGGCGGTTTTCTCACCTGTATTCACCAGCACGCCGCGGGATGATAAAGCGCTCAAGAGAAGATGAATAGCATCTGACTCACTGGAAACTCACAGAAATGAAACAGCACTATATAGTGAACGTCTTATTGAAATGTCCAGGACATTTTTCAGCAACAAGGTATAATTTTTAATGTCTTTGTACCTTCATTATGTTCATTATATTATTAATCAGTGGTTTTACCTCTGAGATGCCTGCATACACCATTAAAACGTACCTAAAAAACTTGAAATTAAGTATTATTAGTTTTATTATTATTGTTATTATTGTTGGTTCAATTAACTTAATACTTCTTGTTAAAGAAACACTGACTGTCTTTTTACCTCAGCACTGTTTTATCTAATATTTTCCTGTTCTCTACTTGCTCCTTTTAACTCCACTGAACCAGGTCAAAAACAAGGACATTATCTAAGGCCTTGATCCTCAGCGTGCAACTGTCCCGCTTTTATGTGGGCTGAACTTAAAACACCTCGTTTAATATTTGGGAAGTATTCATACATTCACTAGTACAGTTGTCTAGCTGTCTGACATGCTTTTCTTGTAAAAAATTGTGATTGTTGCTTTTGATAAAACTGTAGGTATCAGTTAGAGGAGCACAAATTAAAAAACCAACCACAGTTTGATTTGTAACTGCATGTAATGGATATATTTAAAGCTTTATTTAAAGTGGATTTACATTGTACCTTGTATAATGTCCATTATATCATTATAAAAGCATATAATGTTATGATTTAACATAACATGGCAATAATCAAGGTTGTGATTATTGCAAGTATTGCAAGAAAAATGTATATGTTATTTGTATAACTTAAATAAAACATTTATTGAAAAAAATACTTTGTTACAGCTTTAGCCAATGGCATGTTTCTCATTTTTTTCACAGTGTGGTTTTGCTCTAGCAGTCGGGTCGCACGCTTTCCCCCATTAGCGCTAATGATAGCACGATGTCGAGAGACACTTTAACACAGAGACAGCAGGCGTGTGTTCTGACATTATCAGTAACCCACAGAAATCTCCTGTAGTGATAACAGTTCTCCGCGTCAGACGCCACAAACTGCTCGCTTGGATTTGCTTCTGCTCTTGGCTGCTGAGTCAGCCAGACATGCATCAGAATTTGGCACCGTTGTACCGAAAGCAGGGTCTGACGCTCTTGGCAGGAGTAACTTTAAATTTTCTTAAAAAATTACGGCTGTTGGTTATTAGCGACAGCCTATCGTGTGTGTGCCAGCTTGGTGCTTGTTCCTTGTGCCAAAAAGAGTCAAAACAATTTGTTCATCTTTTTAATGAGCTAAAGCGTGAAAGACTCACTTTAGGCTCTTTGGCCTCCATGTAATTAAATTAAGTTCATTTGAGTTTTGTAATTGAAAACTTGATTTGATATTAAATGTTCGGTAGGCAGTTGCCTTCAAAGTGTAAAGTGTTGACCCCAAAGCCGCGCCTCCAACAATAATGTACTGAGATTTGCAAATATATAGTCTGACAGGCAAGTAGGACATCAGATGCAATGATTGGATGAACATTTTATGGTCCTCTGTCTTCCACAGAAGATATAAATATCTATAAATTTGCAAAATCGTTTCTGCAAAAGATTATCTTACCTGCCTTTAAATATGTCTAATAAGTTGCAAACAAAAGATTGATTCAACCATTGACTAGTTGTTTTCACTTCTGATGGGCCAAACCGGTTAGACGTAACGCTACTGATGTAAAATGTAGTTAATTCAGCACCTTCTTAACAAATCGGTTACTTCACTGACAACTGGAATGATATAGGTGGCGGTTGCCATGGAGACAGTAGAGGCAGGTCACTGATTACACTGGCTGTTGATGGGGACTGTAATTTGACATAACAAGCCTCCCGTGTTGCACACTGAGTTGTGTGAGAATGATCGCTTTATTCCCCCCCATCAGGATGCCTTTCATAATTATCAATCACGTCCTGTAGACGCCACATGACACTCCTGTAGTTTAATCGGCTCTGATCCACCTCAGTGGGTCAGACAGACGCGTGTTTAATGGACATCAGATCAGTGGCTGTATTAACTGCAGATGACGTCAGCTCCCTGTATGTTAATCACAAGGACACAGCCGCCCTGCTTCAGAGACATCTCACTAAGCTTCTACAGTGCGCTCGTGACAAACTGTGCCTGAGTCTGTGGCTAAATTTAGCACTGCCTGTTTGGTTTTAGGTGCAGATTAATGTGGAGAGATGAAAATGGGAGCGAGGGATATCCGAACCGCTTCGATGACGGATTTTATGGAGGAAACCACAGACCGTGATGGGAGCTAAAGGTTTATCTGGAAGGCAATTCCTGCTGGATCATTTTCCGTGAGCCTGTTTCTCCTCAGACAGACAGTAAGTGTGAAATATACATATTTATATAGTACAATATAAGATTCAAAGTACATGTATATGTTACATGAATCTTAATATATGCTTATAGCTATATGAAAAGTATGGCATGTACAGTGTTTATGGTCCATATGAGGATATATTTCATAAATGTTTAATGATAATTCCATCTCTCTGAAACATGTATAGAAAGTCCTGTACAGATAATGACCCAGATTGATTTAATTCAAAGGGGACCGACTGCTGAATGACTCATTTTGCTGTGTGTGTGTGTGTGTTTTTGTGTGTGTGTGTGTGTGTGTGTGTGTGTATACACATATAACACATATATTTCACATACAAGTTGTTTTGACATGCAGTATAAATCTAAAACTATTTTAAACAAATCTTTCATAATGATCCCACACACATTGTTTTATTACATACTAAATGTCATGCTAAAACAATGCTTATTTGACATAAAGTGCTTTTGTAAATTTTGCATTGTGAATGCATCTAATTTTTGTAATCATATTTTTAACAGTGAATCCTTTTCTAGTTATTATGCCACCTTACATTGAATAGTTGTACTTTTTGTGACACTGCAGGACCAGTAAAATGAGGTAATAAAAGCAAAAAAATGGTAAAATAATGGCCACAAAAGTTGTGGTTAAAGCTATTTATCAGCCTTTTTGCCACTGAAATATCTATCAACTCTAATGTATCAATATCAATGGTTAATATTTTGCTGTTGTGATGCAGGTCAAAAGAGGACAATTGCCTTGAGTTTGTCCTTTGCCTTGAGGGAGACTGAGAGTGAAAGCAAGGCATTCTGGGAAGCCCCGCCTCCGCCCTGGATGAGTCTTTACCACCAGCAGCAGCTGAGGAAGAGTTTATCTGATGCTGCCTCTTCATATATACTGATGTTTAGCTCCAGTGGGGTTATGATTGGATAACGGGCGTGGCTGGAGGTGGTGCACAGGTAAAGGGGCGTGTCAGTTCTGCGTGGGAGGAGTCAAGGAGGTTCTGTAAGTGATGACCAGCCTTTTTCGCAGAAGTAATGCCAACAGTAACCATGGCAACAGTACACGGGGTGGCGACGCTGCTTCGTCAGAGCTTAATAACAGGAGGCCCCCCCGTCAAGCCAGACGCCTCGAATTTAGCAAAGCTATGGACGACTTTAAGACCATGTTTCCAAGCATGGAGCATGAAGTTATCGAGTGCGTGCTGAGGGCCAACAATGGTGCTGTGGACTCCACCATCGACCAGCTCCTGCAGATGAGTCTGGACAGCCAGACCACAGATGACAGCTCAGATTCTGACGACAGCATTCCTCCAGAGGTTAGTTTGGAAACCTGTGGTAAGATGACAGGAAATGTTCTCAGACATCCTCTCAAAGTTATCACAAAGCATTCTTACAATATCATTACAGTACATTTTTTAGGGAACCTTAGAGAAACTTTCTTAAAACCTAATTAAACTGTTAGCTGGGTAGCAGTCCTCCACCATCAACTGCAAAGTCAGTTGTGAACAATGCTAGGCTAGTGTCTAAACTGTACCTGTGATCTCTGACCTCCATTGCAGATCCTGGAGAGGACATTAGAGCCGGACAGCTCAGATGAGGAGCCTCCACCTGTCTACGCTCCACCCTCTTATGACATGCACATCTACGACAGAAAATATCCGGCAGACGTTCCATCCACACCACCTCCCAGGCAGGCAGAACCTCCAACTCTGTTTTCTATTTGTGGACATGACTAATAAAACAGCCTCTTTGAGAGATGTTGTGTCTGCTGAAAAGGAAAAGTTTCCTCTGTTGAAATGTGTGTTTTGTTTGGGTCTCCGCCTAGTTTTGTAAACATTTTAAATTGCCACAATTGTCCTGTAAATAAACAGTTTTCATGTCTGTTAGTCGTGTCTTGATGTTAGTTCTGTTTGGTTATTTAGGGATTGCTGTTACTAATTTAACTTCCTATTTTTTTACTACCTAACCTAACTACCTATAATCCAAACTAAAAACACCAACCAATTAGTGTGTTCAGTCAGCTATGCTTAACAAAATAATGTGTTTTATTAAAAAAGATTTTATTTTTATACTTGTGTTGCCAGGTTCAATGATTATCCCCCTCCTGGGCATCAGCAGGTTGGCAGATACAGGAACTGGAATCCACCGTTGCTTGGCAACCTCCCCGATGACTTCCTGCGCATTTTGCCTCAGCAGTCACAGAGTCTTCAGGTAGATTTATGAGTTGTATAAACTTGGGCTTTTTCTCCAGAACACAGCTGTGAAATTTTACTTAGTAGTCAAACAGCTAACCTACATTCACAGCTTCTCAGTAAGTTACAATTATGACAAAATATCATGGGGTTTACAAAATATCTAGATCAAAATATATTGTTGCTAATATATATTTATATTAGTCCAAGTGAAATTTAACTAAAAGCAAAAAAAGCATCCATTTAACCCTAGTTTTTAGACTTTAAAAATAGTCTAAATTAAACAAGCTACTAAATGTTGCTACTGTACCTTTAAAAGTTTTATATTTAAATGTTCTTTGTTGTGTTTGGCTAATCTTTGCATGTGATACTAGCAACATAGTTTACACAGTTGTTCAGGGTGAAAGGTGTTGCTGAACATTGAACAGGTATTGATATAAAAATAAAAGCAGTTGAATGTTGCAGTCATGACCCCATTAACTGCAAAGATCTGAACTGTGTGTTCTTACAGCTTAGGTTTGACTAGGCCCATAGCCTTGCATTGTGAGTTTGTCTACATAGTACATAAAACACTATTATTTAAATGGTCTGTCCCCTTTAAGGAAGATAAGCAGTGACCTATATAAAAGGCTTTTATGTGTTATTTCAGTAACAGCTTGGTGAATTTTGTCCTCTCACAGCGATCACAGAGCAGCCTGTCTCAGCCTTCCTCCTCCTCCTCTTCCTCTCTGTCATCTCTGACGCAGCTCTCGTGCAGCAGTGGTCCCCCATCAGGTGGCGTGTGGTCTTCTGAACAGGATAGGAAGTTAAAGCAGTATTTGGAAGACGAACGAATCGCCCTTTTCCTGCAGAATCAAGAGTTCATGAAAGAGCTGCAGCGTAACCGAGACTTCCTCATAGCTCTGGAGCTGGGTACACACACGTGTGCACACATGCACACACACATGCACACACACACTTGCACGCACAAGTTTTTTAAATAGAGTTTGTCCTAAAAAAAACACACTTTCAGTCCCTCACTCTTCATAAATATTTCATCACGATGAAATCTGATGAAATATTTCAATACATGACATTTTATTTTAAATATTATTTATTTTATTTGTGCTGTACGACTCCATCCTATTCTTGTAAATGTATTTTATTATCTGTTTCATGTAACCCTTTTGTAGAAAGGATTTGTATCATCAACATATTTACAAACCTCATCTTCTCAGTTCCACTCATATGCATCTTTAAGTTTACACACAGTGTCTGTGTGTGTGTGTGTGTGTGTGTGTGTAGCTTTAATTTCACACTGCTGCTGTGTAGAGGCTAAACTTCATCTTGGCTCTCAGTGACACTGTTACCTGCTGTGTTTTAGATCGTCAGAGGTGTGAGAAAACACAGTGTGGTCACTCATCTGCATGCAAGGAGAACTCTGATGAAGGTAGATTCTCTTCATCTTCATCCATCAGCCACATGGCACGTGTGAAACTTTAAGGAGTTCACGGTCTGCTTTGTCATGGAAACACTTTCACAGATTACAGCACATCTCATAGATTATAGCACATTTCATTCTGGGTTGCATTATTGTATTTACAGTCATATTTACTAACAGGTGTGACTCTGAATTGTCTTGAATTGGATTTAGGTGATAATTGTGCCTCTGGATCTGAGGAGGCCTGCTCATCTGTCTATGATGATGCCTTGTTCCTGGAGAAACTCAAGCACATGGGCAAATGTAAGAAAATCACACACCCAAACTACAGTAAACTGCACCTGCCTGAATCTGAGCAGGTCTTGATCTTTGAACATTGAGAAGATCAGATGGTCTTCTGTACTGATCACTGATCTTCTTACATTAAAGAGTGTGCTTCCTTAATTTCTCCAATACAGAGAGATAACTGAGATCATTAAAAATGGAGAACAATTTGTGTAATAATTTGTTGGTTTTAAAAAAATTACCACAATTTTATTCCATGCAGCTACAAGAAAAAAGCTTTTTGAGATTGCTAGATCCTTTTCAGAGAAGACAAGAAGGAAGAAGTCCAAAAAGAAAGTTCTGGCCAAACATCATTCATATCCTCACCATCTGGTACCAACCCACAACCTCCAGAACCGATAGACTGTAGATTTGGTTGGATGGTCATAAAACAAAATTATGTTTTATTTTACATTTAAACATAAGGCAGACAACTTTCTATAAATGGTTCAATTTATGGGACACTTTCTATGTTTTGGGAATTTAGACGATGTCATTAGTGTTGGTTTTGTCCTTGACTGTCTTTACTCTGGGGTCTGCCACCTCCACCATCAATCTTCTGGAAGATGTAGAAGGGCCTCCACCAGGTAAATAATAACTTTATCTTTCTTTAGATTTATGAAAAGTAGTGATGCTTCATGAATGTATAAAATTTTGTGCAAGCATGTTAAGTCCAGGTGTGTATGTGTCTGTAAGCAGAGGAAGAGAGACAACTCAAGAGCCCTTCAGCAAAACAGGAAGGGGAGGAGTCAAATAAGGAAGTGGCATCATGGTAGGGTCACCCTGCCTGTACATTATGCTTATATAGACATTTAAATCATTTTGACATGACTAACAACTTAAGGCTGTATTAAAAGTTTTTGCTGTTAACTTTGACTAACATTTGTGTCTCTGACAGATGGACAAATCCTGCCCAAATGAATCAACAGTCAAAACTATTTTTAAACACCTCAGAAAACTAATGTATAATGTATCATCAAGATCAGTATTTTATTCATTAGCATCCTGCAAAGCTTAAATTAAATCTAAACCTTAAATCTGAACTAACTTCCATGTAATTTTTTAGTCCTGTCCAGTGTGTAACTGCCATGCAGTGTAGCGGATCAGTTAGTGACAAGCTGACTGCCATGTTGGGTCGGTGTGTTCACACCGTACTGGAAAACCCACAAGCACAAGACCTCTAAGCCCGGCTGGTCCAGAAGATCCATGTTTTTTCTCAGGAGAATCTAAATGGCCTGAAAGCCTCAATGTATCACGTACAATTGCGACCGTATTTATAGTAACAGCTCTTTTAATTCTTCCACAATAAATGCTTTCAATCAAACCCACAGTCTTATTTAATAGGAAGCTTTGCTTTGATATCTGGGTGTTTATTAAAAATAGCTATCAGATTTAGTTGGTATAATGCAATATGTTTTCATCTTATTTTGAATATGAAGTATTTTAAGTGTTTTTGTTTATAAGATACATTAATAAGGCAAAACTCATCAGAACAGATTT